>JAJONR010002995.1:0-97412 GCA_029582245.1 Solanum etuberosum | reverse complement strand
AAGTTGCCTATTTTATGGCGAGTTGAATATATTCTTTTTATTCAGTTTTTAAGCTTTTGTATGCTTGAGTTAGTCTTCCGCTTGTAGTCAGTCAGGATGAGGGTTCGCTTGGGGACCAGCAATGGTTCTCGAGTGCCGGCCACGTCCAAGGTGTAGGCTCGGGTCGTGACAACTCACCTCAACATCACTTTAAGAGGTCAAATGTACCAAATGTACTACCACTTTGTATTCCTTTATTTTGATGGAGGATTTACAAAACTTTTCAAATTGGGTTGCACCAACAACAATATGGCCAATAACTTTTCATACCACTTTAATGGATAAAAATTACCTTCACATTTTGAAGGATCATCTTAAGAACCCAAATTGTTCTTCCTTTTAATTACCATAATGATGACCATTAACATTTTACCAAGCCTATATTCATACTTTAAATCACTTGTCATCTTTCAGACATATTATACAGTGTTACCACATTCACATAAGAGAATGAAGCAAATCAATTGGGTGGATTTCATGACTTTTCACCAAAAGTTCATCATTTTGCCTTAGTCATCATCATATTATCACTATAGTGCATTAGGACTTAAACCCAATGTCTTATTCATATAAAGAAGTCTTAGCCCATAAATCAATGGGACTTGAACCCAACATATTATTATCATGACGCACCGAGACTTTAACTCGATGTCTTACCCACTTGGTGCGATAAAACTTGAATTCATCATCTTACGCTCAATCATTGTCTTAATAAACCAAAGTGTTACTAGAAAATAAATATTGAAACCCATAAATATAATCCGAATTTGACTTAAAACATAAGAAAAATGAACAAAATTAATTAATTAGAACAACATGTTGGAATCATGTAAAAGTCCCAAGTTAAAATGAATTAAAACCTTTTAACATTCCTTCTCAATATTGTTACGGAAATTTAACATAATTTACTAACCATTTTAAAATAACCACAAACAAACTTTGTTAGTACAAATAATATATTAATAACTCAACAAGTAAATGTTTAGATAAAGAAAAATAAAGAGGTACAAAAGTAACCAATAATGATAATCCAATCAATATGTATATGCCACATAACTCAATAACTTATCTTTTAATAAAACAAGATCATAAAGAGCAATTTCTTTACAAATTATTAACTTACAAAACTAACTTTACTTTTTAATATATAAGTGACCAAATTAAAAGTTTGCTCAAAGTAAAAGCAACTTGCTGGACTCATATGATTTTGAGATGATAATAAAACTAATGATGCATAATCAAAAGTAAAATATAAAATAAATTATATAGTAATTTACCTTGTTCCCGAGAGAAAAATAAACACAAATATTTTTACCTTCTTTATATTTACTTTGCTTCAATCCTTCAATAGTAGAACAATCGTGCTGATAACGTGTTGTAAAACTAAAACAAAATAAGACAAAAAATATAGAAGATGAAAGCAATAGAAATAGGGAGACAAGAGATGAGAGCTTTTCTTATTATTCCAAGTCTTCAAGTATCTACAATATGAACCCTTATGTCTCTATTTATAGTGTAACATAGAGGCATACAAAAGGTTAGTCATAAACATGACATTAACATGAATATAATGGGGGAGGTTATGGAAGTGAAAGGTTACAAGAATAATGGTTATAAAGTTGGAGGTTATGGAGGTTATGGTTATCTTCATAATGGAGGAAAGTAATGGAGATAATGGGTGAGAGTAACTTCTTGGTCAATATTTTATAACATAAAAGAATTTTTTTTATCTTTCTTAATATTTTATTGATTCTTAACAAAAATTAACAAAAATATATTTTTTTATTTTATGTTATATATATAACATATCAACCTAAATAAAATTTAAAATATATTTTAACAAATATTTTTCATAAATCAATTTAGACGTTATTTTTGTTGGGTATATATAAAAATTAATGAGAAATGAAGGTGAGATGAAAAGAAGAATTTGAAAGGTTCTCTTATACTTTAGTAAGAAAAAATATTTCTCCCTCATTTATGGTGGAAAGAAAAGTTAAAGTGTTTAAATAGAAAAAACACTTCTACTAGTTATTAAAAGGGTCGAAAAGAGAGACCCCTCGCGCCGTCGTCGTCGCTTGCTCGGTTTTGACTTTGGAAAATGATAGAGTGGTTTTTATTTGGACAAAGTGTGTTTTAATTATTTATTTAATTAATTAAAACGTTTCTAATTATTTAAATAATTAGCCGAAACGACCCAACCCAATTCGGATCCGCGCAACCCGTGTGTTAAAACATCTTTCACGTTTTATTTAAATTTCCCATCGATGGAAATGACTGTTCTGAAAGGTTGTAACTTTCAGGAACAGCCATGACCGTTCTGAAAGGTTGCAAACTTTCATGAATGGTCGTGTGGTTTCTGAAAGGTTGCAACCTCTCGGAACTAGTGCTTCTTGGCTATAAATACCAGTGATTCCTCAGACTTTCACTATAGGAAAAGTGTGAATTACATGGAGATTTTCCTAGGGATTAGTATGAAAATCCGCCGGAAACTTATTTTCCTGCAAATTTTCATACTAATCCCCATGTAATTCACCTTTTTCTTGTAGTGTTTTTACTAACGATATTTCTGAACTTCGTTTTCTTCTTCTGCACAATTCAATATTCGTGTACTTTACTGCCGTTGAATGGCTCGCTGACACCGTTGTTTTGGGTATCAATTCACTGGTGAATAGAATCGTTATATCCTGTGAGGATCTATTCCAATTCAAACCTCGGATACTAGAGGGGAATAATTTCCTCAAGGGGACACTGTGCATTCATTGGGCTCAATTTTCTTTCCTTTCTGTTTCATACAATTGTTTCAGATTCTGTTATGTTTTACAATCATTAATGTTATTAATTTATGTTCTTTACTACATGATTTAAACTTTGAAGTTCTACTGTTTCTACAAAGTTTTGTTGTCATTAGTATTGGTTTTAAATACAGATTGAACAACAATATTTAGCCAAAATTAGATTAATTTTAAATGTCAAATTGAATAAATTAAAATAAATTGAATTAATAAATATGTGAGTCAATTACTCATAGACATTGCATCTGGTGTACTTAAATCTTCGTGCATTTACTTCATTATATTTTGAATCATCCGTTATTAATGCGTGATTGTGTTTTTTTAATGTTATTAGAAAGCCGCCTCGTAAGTCTTGGCCCACCGAAGTCAGAGTAACAAATAGGGCTCGTTTGGTGTGAAGGATAAACACAAATAGTCCTGGGATAAATATTTAGTGGCACTTAATTTAGTGTTTGGTTGGGAAGTTTGGGATGACTTATCCCGAAATTAATAAATAGCATCGGAATTAATAAATAGTATCGGCACTTAATTTAGTGTTTGGTTTAACACTCTTTATTAATGTGCATATTTATTACCGCTAAAAACTATTTTTGTGGCAATGAACATTGTAAAAGTTCCGGCGGCCATTGCCAGTTCCTGTTCCTGATAATCAATATCTCATGACTAAGACATTACAAGTTGGTACTAAGTAAGTGGAAAAAATTAAGTCATCAAAGCTGGCGCCTAAGAAATAGGTTGTTTCATTAATGTTGTAACACCCTAATATTTTGTTTTTTTTTTTCAAACGAATATCCGTATTAGAGTCTGACTAATTTAGATTCACGTCGCGTAAAATCTCATTCCAGTGGAAAACACTTCCTATCAAGGATTTCTCCATATCCAGAGAACTTGAATCCAAGACTCTGATTAAGAAAAAAGCAACCTCATTTGTTGCACTACATCTGTTGGTGTTCTTGGACAAGATTGAATTAAATGTGATCGATTTCGAACTTTACATTCCATAATTAGTAAAAACTAAGATAAGGTAGACAGCTTGTTACATTGGGTTAAGTTATACGGATAGTATAAAAAGGTTTACATGATAATATTGTAATTTCTTACGTGAATTTTTCCTAGAAAAAGTTCTTTAATATCTTTAAGGGGATTTTCTTTTCTTGTCCTTTCCACAATTAGATCGACAAGTACCTAGCTGGAAAAATTTGAAGATTCTATGAGCAAATTATCGGTCAAACTTAAATTGTTTGATTCTCGAAAAACGAAATGTGTCACACAAAGGATCAAATATTAATTTCTCAACGTACGTAGGTAAATACGATTTGGTTTTTTGTAGTTGTTGAAGGAAGCTTCAATTAATAATCAAGTGTTTAAAAATGTTTACTGTTGATGACTTGGTAAACCATAGTCTAATGTATTTGTTTTAAGGGAAATTAACGACCAATTCAAACAAATAATCATCTATAAATAGGAGGTTTTTTCTTATTATGTTTGTCAAAAACCAACTAAACAAAACATCATTTCATAAGTAGCAATGGCTTTCAAGTCTTTAATATTAGCCATTGCCATAATGGCTGTATTATCTTCAAGGAGCCTTGCATCTGATCCTAGCCCTCTTCAGGATTTTTGTGTTGCTGTTGATGACTCTAAGAATGCTGGTAAATTACCAAATTATAAACATGATCTACACTATTTTTATCATGTTTTTTGCCCTTTTTTTTTTAATTTTCTATATAAATTTGTTGAGTTTTATCTAATTAAGACTTCTTTTTTTGCAGTTTTTGTGAACGGAAAATTTTGCAAGGATCCAAAGCTTGTTGTGGCGGAGGATTTCTTTAAATCGGGTCTGAATATGCCTGGAAATACTTCAAATAATGTTGGATCTGCAGTAACTCCTGTGAACGTCAACAATTTACCAGGATTGAACACTCTAGGCATTTCTTTAGCTCGTATTGATTATGCACCGTACGGTCTCAACCCGCCGCACACGCATCCTAGAGGAACTGAGTTTCTTGTTGTCCTTGAGGGAACCCTCTATGTTGGTTTTGTCCTATCAAACCCTGGTCCAAATATGAAGAACAAGTTGTTTACCAAAATTCTACATCCTGGAGATGTGTTTGTCTTTCCAATAGGTCTCATTCATTTTCAATTCAACCCAGGAAAGACTAAGACTGTTGCATTTGCTGGACTCAGTAGTCAAAATCCAGGAGTCATCACCATTGCAAATGCAGTATTTGGATCAGATCCACCCATCAATGATGATGTTCTTGCAAAAGCATTCCAAGTTGATAAGAAAGATATTGATTACCTCCAATCACAATTCTGGTGGGATAACAACTAAAACTTTATTTCAAAAAATACATGATCTACAATTAGTTATGGTTTTTGTGAATTGTTTTTGTCACAAAAATTACTAAATAAGTATCGATCATGTCAACTGGTTTGATTTCCTCTCCATTTTAGTGTGACGTACGTAGATTGGATGAGGATATATGTTATGTGGTTTGTTATATGGAATAAAAATAAGTTTGTTGTTTGTGATATTTCATTCTTTATCCCTCGTTACTCGTTAATTTCTTATTTTCTAATAGTGATATTGTACTTGCTATATTCTCTAATCTCCACTATGGGAGGGAAGGTCCATCGATCTTCAGAGCATATAAAAAGTGGAATAATTATCTCATTTCAGCCACCTATTTATGAACCTTGAATGGTACAAATAATTAAAGAATGTGTGAATCCGTGAATATATTCATTTATATTACTTTCCATGTAAGGAATATATTCTCCAATCTCCACCATCCTATGACAGCTTTTTCAGTCATTAGGAATAGAAATAATTCAACTAGTACCGAAAGGTATAGTGAAAAGCTTTAGTATCAATACTTTCATTCTTAATCAGAAATTTCAGACGAGTCACAACTCTGAAATAATATTTAAAATCTCGTACGAGCTAGAATTGGAAAATCTTATAAAGATTTTTTTCATCATATATATAATAATCAAATATCAACTTTAGCTAATCTAAAGTCCTCAACCTCAATTTTTGTAACTTATATTCTAGCTCCTACTATACAAGTTCATTACTACTAATTGGTGGCTAACATAAGTGATCTATGTTCAATGGCCACCAGACAATTAGCTTATGATCAATCATCCAACACTAATGGAAATTCATATGATGTGTTTTTGAGTTTCAAAAGTGAAGACACATGTAAAAATTTCACAAATCACCTCTATACAGCTTTAAATCAAGCCGGATTTCGCACGTTCGAAGGTGGTGATGATAATGAATCAAGAAGAGAAGAAGACATTAATTCAGAGTTGTCTAAAGCAATACAAGATTCAAAGATGTGTATAATTGTATTCTCACAAAATTATGCATCTTCTAGTTGGTGCTTGGATCAACTTGTTTCCATTCTTGAATACAAAATGAAGTTTGCATGTATGATATTGCCTATTTTCTACCATGTTGATCCTTCCAATCTAAGGAAGCACAAGGGGAGTTTTGGAGAAGCATTAAATAGACATGAAGAAAAATTCAAGTGTGAAAGAGTACATGAAAAAGAGTATTGGGAGGACAAGTTAAAGAAATGGAAAGATGCACTAAGCCAAGCTGCTGATTTGGCTGGAATGGTCCTTGAAAATCAGTAAGTTATCTTTATTCATGTATCGTGTCAGTGTAAGAAATTTTTATATCATTAGGTTATCTTTATTTGTTATAGCAGGTAACCTGTCTTATTTTTAAGATTACAAATCTCAAATCTTAAGGACTTTTCAGGCATGAATCTATTTTCATCAAGAAGATAATTAACGTTATCAGCACAAGACTAAGTCGTCCAGCCTTATATATTGCTTCTTGTTCAATTGGAATACATCGTAGAGCCAGGCCCATTAATTCTTGGGTTCAAGCTGATGGATCGAACAATTCCAATATTGAAATACTTCTAGTTTGTGGTATTGGTGGAATTGGAAAAACAACACTTGCCAAATTTGTTTACAATTTAAACTTTGGATATTTCGAAATTAGTTGTTTCTTAGCAAACATAAGAGAAACTTCAAAACTCCCTATTGGTCTCATCACTTTACAAAAGCAACTTCTTTCTATCCTTCTAAAGAATGAAAAGGTAAAAATATCAAGTGTTGATGAAGGAATCATCAAGATAAGAAATGCTTTATGTTATCGAAAAGTTCTTCTTGTTCTTGATGATGTTGATGAGCCTGATTTGGTTGAAGCAATATTTGACATGAAAGATTGGTTTGGTTTTGGAAGTAAAATAATTGTTACAACTAGGCACAAAAGTTTATTAAGACCTCAATTAGGCCATGAGGTACATGAAGTTGGAATTTTATACACAATTGAAGCAAATGAGCTCTTCAATTTTCATGCATTTGGTCCTGAAAACAATCAAATAAGTGAAGATTACAAAGAATACTCAAAGGAAGTGATTGAATGGTGTAGAGGACTTCCATTAGCTCTTCAAGTTATCGGTTCTTCGTTGGCTGGAAAATCAAAAAATGTATGGACAAGTGCTATAGAAAAGTTGAGAGAAATTCCCACAAATAAAATTGTTGAAAAATTGAGATTGAGTTATGAGTTATTGGAAGATGATCATGATCAGAATTTGTTCCTTCATCTTTGTTGTTTCTTTGTGGGGATGAAAAAAGAATTTGTAGTTAGGATATTAGATAAATGTGATTTTTACACATTAGTGGGGATTCAAAATCTAATTGATAGAAGTTTAGTGACAATTGATGAATATGTAAATGAGATAAGAATGCATCAATTAGTAAGAGATATGGGAAGAGATATTGTTCGTGGAGAAGCAACTGTCGATCCTGGAAAACGTAGTAGGCTTTGGCACCACACTGATTCTTACAATGTCCTTAGAGGAAAAACAGTAAGTAATTAATCATGTTCTTATTTGAATATTTTTGTCAATTTTTAATTTTTTTTACTACGTACAAAGTTCCTTTTCTTTCTCTACTCGATAATGGTGATGTCTGAGTTAGCTTGGTGCACCATGGTGGATCTAGATGAGTTGAAGGGGTTCAGTAAAACGAAAAATTATTCTGTATATATATAAGTGAAACTTATTTCTTACGTTTATTTTTATGATTTCTATTAGGGAACAGAGACGATCCAAGGGATGGTACTTGACATGCGTATGATTAAGAAAGAAAAGTATCCAAGCCTCTCAATACCATTGAGACAAACTCCAATTGGTTTTTTCACTGCTTGGAGTACAAAATTGGGCAATTCTAGTGTACAAGATCATGTGAGAACTGATGCCTTTGAGAAAATGCACAAGCTTAAATTTCTCCAATTCAACAAAGTTCAAGTGAATGGAAGTTACAAGAATTTTCCAAAGGGATTGAGATGGCTATGTTGGAGTGGATTCCCAGAGGAGTGTATACCAAATGAGTTTCCAATGGGAAGTGTTGTGTCTATCGATATGCGATACAGCAGCTTGAAACAACTTTGGAACGGATATAAGGTAATTAATTGTCTATATATTCATTTTCTTTCATCCTCACTGGGGTGTCAAAAGGACGGATTAGGTGGGTTAACGTTAAAATGAGTTGAATCATTGCATCACTTTGGGCTACATAAGCCTCTTGAATTGGCCTAATCTTTCAAATAGGTGAATTATATTTTATGAGCTAAATTTGACACTCTAGTATCTAACAAATGACACTTTGTTTTGATGTATTAGTTTCTCCAATACTTAGAGATACTGGATTTGAGCCACTCCTATGAGCTCATCACAACTCCGGATTTCTCAGGCCTTCCCAATCTTGAAAAGTTGATACTCGAACATTGTACCAAGTTAATCAATGTTCATAACACCATTGGATGTCTACAAAAACTCATGATTTTGAACCTTAAAGATTGCCAGAAGTTAAAGATCCTTCCAGACAGCATTTGTGAGTTAAAATGTCTTGAGACACTTAACATCTCAGGCTGCTCAAACATTGTATACCTACCAACAGAGCTTGATAAATTAACATCACTAAAGGAACTTTATGCTGATGGGATCTCAATGATCAATTTGGAGGCCCAAACATGGTATTCATCTTTATGGGCTTGGGCCTGGAAAGGAAGAGGCCCATTATTATCTCCTAAAATTCATTTCCCTAAGTCCTTACATGTGTTAAACATTGCAAAATGCAATTTATCTCCAGATGCTTTTACTAAGGTTGATTTAGGGATTATGACCTTACTACGCTGGCTAGATTTGGGAGGAAATCCGATTAACGATTTACCAGATAGTATCAAGAATCTTACGAGGCTAAAAACTCTTAACATCGCGTATTGTACAAAGATCAAGTACCTCGAAGGGGTACCATCGAATGTAACGGATGTAAATGCTGATGGATGTATATCATTGGAGAAAGTAGGTTCTTGTGCTAAAGGGCATCCAGTAGAAGGTTATATAAATTGTATAAATCTTGTTGAAGTTGAAGGTGTGTTTAAGTTAGAGCCATTGGAAAATGTTGATGCTCAAGTGCTTGACAACAACATGGGAATTTCAAATTTGGAAACTATAATGAAAAGTACTATGGTTTCTCTTGTATTTGGTCGTGTTTACAATGCTGAAAGACTTAGAAATGAATATCCAGGTTTTGTACAAGATGACATAACAAGATTATTTTCACTATCACCTAAGAAGTTACCTCCACAGGTTTGTCTCTTTGTTACATTCATTAATTAATTCATGTTCCTCTTCAATTTGTTCGTCTTTTTAATTTGTTTCAAGAAATATGTTCTCTTTTCTTTTTTGACAAATCACTAATTTCAATTTTTCATATGACATGTTTAAAACTTTAATGCTAAGAGTAAAATGACAAATCACTAATTTCAATTAGTTCTCTTTAGTATTATATAGGTCAGATTTGGAAAATAGTATTTAATGCTAAGAGTAAAAATATGGAAGAAATAATTGTCGTAAATTGGATTAGATATAACAACTTAAAATTTAAAAACTATATTCGTTGTGACTAATTGTACTATTATGTTTCAGATATTGTACCACCGTGGTGTTTTCTCTACATTTTTGCCTGGAGAAAGCGTACCCAATTGGTTCAGCTACAAGTTCACAGATGCAGCAGAAGTGTATTGCACCCTACCAAACAATCTGAATAGCCACAGAACAATCAATGGATTGAGCATTTGCTTTGTATACAAATGTCCTGAACCATACACCAATGTTGGCTTGTACGACGGACCAGCAATTTGGGTTAGAAATCAGACAAAAGATTTGAACTGGGCTCTTTATCCTGCTTGGTTTGGCCTTCCAGAAGATGATCAAAGTGGAATCATGTGGTTAAGTTATTGGAAAGTCGATAATTTGTTTCAAAAAGGAGATATTATTGAAGTTATGGGGTCTCCACAATTTGCTGAATTTAAAGAACTTGGTGTTAAAATTTTCTACATTGATGAACAAACAGAGAATTATGAGAGTAATGACCCATTTCAACACATATTGGGGAACGACTTTAGTGATGAACAACGTACTTATTACATTTGCACTTGAACAATTCTTGTACTATTATTATTGTACTGTTTTTATTTTGTATTCATTTTAAGAGTCATGTATTGAATTTTGTATTAGAAATTTAGCTAATATTGGAATTACTAGTTATTATGATTAATGTTTAATTATTCTAAAGAATAATCTGACAATAATTAATAATGGTAAAAATGGAAAGTAATGTCTAATTTATATATTTTAGTACTATTTTCTTATATCCATCAAAATTCAATTATTTCGAGTATAATTTATGTAAATAATCAGAAAAAATAAACAATGAATCCGGATGGTGATCTAACAAAGTGTTCATTTTCATATGCTACTTGCCTTTAATCGGGAGAAGGATGTCCTGCTAAAAATTTCAGTTTAAACTGCTAGCATATTCCATCAAAGATAAATGCTACTAGTAAATAATAATCAGATCAGACCAAAAGTGCTCAATTATTTGGTGATCCCCTCAATTCTCACGAAGCTTAGTAGAATCTGCTATGGAGCAAGCTAAATTTTCTTATCATGTTTTCTTGAGTTTCAAAGCCCAAGACACTGGCAAAACTTTTACTGATCATCTCCATAGAAATTTGTTTCGAGCTGGGTTTCATGTGTTCAAATGTGAAGATGATGAAGAAGAAGACAAAATAGATGAGTTGAAGTTAAAATTGAAAAAGGGAATCGAGCAATCGATGATGTCAGTAATTGTTTTGTCCCAAAACTACGCATCATCAGAGAGGTGTCTTTACGAGCTTCTTGTGATTTTGGAGCAAAGGAGGAATTCTGGGCATATAGTCTTACCTGTCTTCTTTAACGTGGATCCTTCCGATGTAAGGAAGCAAAAGGGAAGATTTGGGGAAGAAAAATTCAGGATTGTTAATGGTGAGAGTCACAAGTTAAGAGATTGGAGAAATGCTCTCAAAGAAGTGGCAGATTTGGGAGGAATGCCCTTGCAAAATCAAGCTAATGGGTAACTTTTTTGCCCCTTTTCTTTTTTCTGTTGTCAAAACTACCTTGATTAGACAAATGACTAAGAATTTGTTTGCTATGATGTCCTTCCATCTTAATAAATTGTATTAACCCTGGTGTCCGGACCAACTTGAGTTCAACTCACAAATTCCGAGGTATTTGCTACCTTCCGCCATCACATGTACCGAATAACTCCGTCTGTCAAGGCTTGGATTACCTATTACTTTTGCCTCCATTGGAATTGAACATGAGACTTCATAGGGTTCTCAACCTACTTCATTGACTAGTAAGCCACACCCTTTGTTGCTTAGATTATTATATAGATTGAAGATCTGTAAGAGTTAGTATTCATTTAGTTTTCCCCAATTTTCTTTATCTCTGACTAAAGCCTTTTCGATTCTAGTATTAAGATGTTTCAAATCTATATGTGAAGGCTCTATCACATGCCTCACTCACCATCAATTGTCTAGGATAGATATCACCGTTCATTGTCAATTGCTCGGTCAAGTTTTTCAGTTAACAGTTGTTCAAACTTCAAATCAATTGTCTAATGTCAGATACATGTCAAATTAACCAACTACTGTGGACATCAAATCATGTAACTAAATAGTCAAATAAGGATGTTAAAAGTATTTCACCATGTTGATGTACCATCCAGTCAGTAATTTACATCACAGTCAGGTAATTGATTCCACTTTCATCATGCACATCAACATTCACCCCTTTATCCAAAAAATCAGTAAGTTGTTCTGAGGTTTCCAACATTTTGATTTTTTCTGTCTATTCTGTCTTATTCACTATAAGGGTGGCAATCTTGGAGCATATGTATGATCTATAAACACCAACTTGGAAGTGAGTGTTCGCATGTGCATAGATTTGTTATATACATCTAGGGTTTATTTTGTAGGATTATAATATAGGGCATACTTAATGATTATCATAATTAGAATGTTCCATCCAAAATGGGAATGGACTAGGGTTATGAACTTATAATCTGATGATCGAGTCGATTCTAGATAATAAGAGAAATCTCCGTATTTCATGCACAGCTTAAAGTCTGCTTTATCAAGATCTCCTTAGTGTTGTTTAACACCAGTTCAATAAAAGTTCCTTTTTCCCCTCGAGTTTCATCATAATGATCAGAAGACTTGTCAAAAAAGGAGACAGTGACCAATAGCTAAAATGTTTTCGTAGAACTCGTGACTGGTGGCATCACTATGTTGTTGAAAGACGGAGTTGTAGGCTAAATAAATCACTGGACAGTCGGAGCTGTGTCCTTCTAAATTTTAATGCCCCTTCACAGTTTTTGATTATGAAGCCTTTAGGTCTTTGTCATCCTGAAGATGAATATTTTCATCTGTATGTATTTGAGTATTTGTCTTTTTCAATTTTCTGGAATACTTCTCTAAAACATCTATCTGTTTATTATCACCATATTTTTTTAGCTCTTCACTTCAGATTTTATGGCATTCAAATTTAATCTGAACTTGTAGACATGAGGCAAAGTTCATTGAGAATATTGTTGAAGTGGTTGCAAACAAGCTACGTCCCAGAGACTTACACAGTGCTCCTTACCTCATTGATATCAATTATCGGGCTGAAGATATTATTTCCTGGTTACGAGATAGATCAACTAATGTTGGGCTATATGTGATTTGTGGGATTGGTGGAATTGGGAAGACAACCATTGCCAAATTTGCCTATAACTCAAGTGCAAGATCATTCGAAGGAAGCAGTTTTCTTGCGAACTTCAATGAAATTGCAAAACAATGTAATGGCTTAGTTCGTTTGCAGAAGCAAGTTCTGTATGATATTGTTGGGAGAAAGGAGAGGATATCAAATGTTGATGAAGGAATTATGATGATTGAAGATGCCGTAGGCTATAAAAAAGTTCTCCTTGTTCTTGATGATGTTGATGAAGCCGACCAGATAGATACAATTTTAGGAATGACAGATAGGCTTAATCCTGCTAGTAAAATCATTATAACAACGAGGCATGAGTCATTGCTAAAGCCTTCTGTACCTCACAAGGTGCTTAAACTAGAAGTCTTGAATAAAATGGATTCCCTTAAGCTTTTTAGCTGGCATGCCTTTGGAGAAGATCATCCTCTGGAAGGTTATCTTGAGCTCTCAGAAAGAGTGGTTCTTCAATGTGTAGGACTTCCTTTAGCTCTTCGTGTTTTAGGCTCAGCTCTATCGGGTAGAAGACCAGAAATATGGGCACGTGCACTAGAAAAGCTGGAAACAATCCCTGCTGGTCATGTCATTGAAAAACTTAAACTGAGTTTTGACACTCTTGAAGATGACCATGACAAAGATGTATTCCTTCATATAGCTCATTTCTTTCTTGGGATGGACAGAGATGACTCTGTTAGAATTCTGGATGGATGTGGTTTCCACACAATAATTGGGATGCAAAACCTCATTGATAGAAGCCTTTTGACAATCAGTGACTTAAATAAGTTGGAGATGCATCAGTTGCTTAGAGACCTGGGGAGAAATATCGTTCGTACGGAATCACTGGATCCTGGAAAACGTAGTAGACTTTGGAATAACAAGGATTCTTTCAGAGTATTGAATTATAAGACTGTAAGGCACTAATTATGTGTGTTATGTCCTTTTCCATCTTTGTTGCGCCATACCCTCACAATTCATCTTTTTCTCCAAATTTCCTGTTAGGGCACTGAAAAGATTGAAGGAATCAGCCTTGACATGCCCATATTGATGGAAGATAAATCAGCCAAGCATTCAATAGACACTTCATCAAGCAACTCAAATTACAGCCTAGGGACTGATGCATTTACGGTTATGCGAAACCTAAGGGTGCTCAAACTAAATGATGTGAACCTTATTGGATGCTACAAAGAATTTCCCAAGAGATTAAAATGGCTGTCTTGGCATAAATGCCCTTTAAAATCCATTACTAGTGACCTCTCCTTGGAAGAACTAGTTTCTATTGACATGCGGTACAGCAGTTTACAACAAACATGGAGTGGAACCGAGGTATAAATAGTCTTTTCTTTTCCATTTTTTCTCAGTAGTTTCTTGCATTATCAAGATTGTAAATTCAGAAGAAAAAAAATTGAATGCTTTTTTTCAATCAGGTTTTGAGATTTCTCAAGATTCTCAACCTTAGTCATTCTCGGGAACTTACCAGAACCCCTAGCTTCGCTGGAATTCCCCGGCTGGAGAAATTAATTCTTAAAGACTGTGTTAAACTGGTTGATATTGATGAATCTATCGGTTACCTCCAAGAACTCGCCCTACTGAATCTAAAATACTGCAAGAGCATCAGAAAGCTGCCAAGAAATATTGGTAAACTTGAAAGTCTTAAAACACTTGATATATCCTTCTGTTCAAGCCTGGAGTCGCTGCCAATGGAGCTTAACATGATAGATTCTTTGAAAGTTCTAAGAGCTGATGGAATCGGTCTAAACCAAATAGTTTGTAACACCAATGAGCAGAAATCATTACAGGCACTATTTTCATCTTGGATATCAAAGCCAAGAATCTCTCCTGAAATATCATGGGCCTTTTTACCAAGCTCTTTGGTGAGCTTGAGTCTTGTGAGTTGCAGGCTGTGTGATGGATCTTTTCCCGAGAAGTTTAGCAATCTTCCGCTGCTCGAAGAACTGGATCTAAGTGAAAACTCAATTAGTTGCCTCCCAGAGTGGATCAAGAGTCTCCCTCAGCTCCAAAGCCTCAGTGTCAAGTCTTGTAAGATGCTCAAATCACTTACTGAGATGCCAAATAGCATTTCAGAATTGTCAATACATAGTTGCTCATCGTTGGAGATGGTGACATACCAATCATTGCTATTGGAATATCGAAGCCTGGTTCACGATTACAATTGTGACAGTCTAGTCATGATGCAGGGAGATTTTAAGTTAGAAGCTCTAGAAAATGCTGACCCGCAGATGCTTAAACGTTTTGGTCTGAATCTTGAAACTGTGGAAAATGCTATGGTGAAAATGGACCTCTTTTCGAGTTACAAGATGAAAATGCTTCCACCACAGGTTTTTCTCTCACGCTGTCCCTATGACTACAAAATCTAGGTTTACTGTTGATCCTTTACCGTTTATTTCTATGACTGGACAGGGCTTGTATGAGCAAGGCATCTTCAGTGCATTTCTTGCTGGAAATAAGATACCTAGCTGGTTCACGAAGTTAGAGAATGTGAATGCAGTAAAATTTACCATATCTCAACCTCTCAAAAATATTCAAGGCCTATCCATAGCAGCTGTGTATACAAGTTCTGAAAGTCAATTGAATGAGTCTTCAAGAGCCTACTGGCGAAAACAGGAGAATATTGTACAGAATAGGACTAAAGATTTGAAGTGGATGCACTATCCAAGAGTTTTCGGCGTGCCAGAAGGTAATGAAGAAATAACATGGTTAAGTCACTGGAAATTTGGAGATATGCTACAGGATGGTGACGAAATTTCTATTTTAGTGCGTTTGAATGGCTTGAAGGTTAAGGAACTTGGCATCGACATTTTGTGTGAGGAGCAAGAGCTGAGTGAGTTGTCAAACTGCAAAGTTGCAAGCCCAGTTCCCTTGTTTTTGAATGATAACGTTCCTGGAGATGTATCACAACGTGGTAGAGTTTTTAAAATAGGGAGGTGATAGATATGGTAAGATATTTGACATAAGGTGTTTGATTGATGGTCTGTGGGTATTGGGTTGACCTGGGTTCAGCTCGAGAGAGTGAATCCTAAGCCCTTTTCCACATATTCAGCTCGAGAGAGTGAATGGACTAAGGTGATAGAAACCAATGGCATGTCGAAATTGCTTGTTATTGAGACTCTCTCTATATATATATGTCTGTTGCATTGAATAAAGAAAGGTAGATGAGGCAATAATCTTGAAAATTCCAATTCAACCCTCTTTAGTTTGTAATTGACTAGTCCCTGAAATTGATGTAAAGTTAGTTCCTCAAATGTAACCAACTGCAGTTTGCACATAGAGCTCGAAAAAAGTGATTATCCAAAAATATGTGAGAGAGCTTCAACTTTAGCAAAGATGAAAACTTTATGCCATACAAGGCAAATTATCTGTTGATCGAATATTTGATATGTATGTTAGCCTTCACAAAACTGATTTTTTTTATTTTAATGCTACGAATTGTGAAAATACCTAAAGTATTTATAGGATTATATAATAGAGGAAATCTAGCCAAAAGAAGCTATAATTAGGATTGTTCGGACTCTTATACGCTAACCATTGTAAATTACTCTAGTTTAACTTTACACACTCATTAAAAAAATAATTAATGATATAGGTATTTTATCAAACTATCCCCTATTAAATGATTCTTAGGAAATGATCTGAAAAATACTAAGTATTGAATGTTGAGGGTAAAACATGGAAAAAATAATTCTTATTGTTTGACTCTATAAAAGGATATCAATAAAATGTTACTACCTCTGTCCAACAATAGTTGTCCACTATTGATTTGGCACATCCCTTAAGAAACTATAAATAGAAGGGTAATTTTACTATATTACCATTTGAATATAATAAATACAATGTCTTGAAAAATATAATAGGGAAATGACTATAATTAATGATAAGGGTAAATTAGGAACAAAGTGTAAAATTATCCATGAATTTCATAAAGTGGACAAGTATTGTTGGACATCTATTTTTAGTATAGTGGATAAATATTGTTGAACGGAGAGAGTAATCAAAATTCTTATTGTTTTACTCTAAAAAAGGAAACTATGATAATTAAATTGTTGCATAATTTAACAACGTCGGTAATTGTATTGTCCCAAACCTACGCTTATCCGATAGGTAAATAAAATTTTGAAATTATTTTCACAATAGAAAAGCTTCAGAATTAATTTCGTAGTTCCTATGATATTCATATTTAATTTAGAATTTATAATCTTATTTTCTAAAGGAATCGAGAGAAACAAGCGTTGTTTTTCTTATTGATTAGGAAAAAGACGGTGAGTTTCTTACTGAAAAGAAGTCTCTATAAATAGAGATTCTTCTTACTCTAAAAAAAAAAAGTAAATTTTCTATAGGATATTTGTCTATTTAAATAATAAGTATGGTATACTTTCGCCATATGTTTTCTAAACACTTATATCATTACACAACCATTGAAAATATTATTAATTTTTTTTTATATTGGAGAAGCTGTTGTTGGCACAATGAATCAGTACTTTCACCAGTAGATTAAAAAAGAAAAATTAGAAAAATAAAGTATAGTCAACTATCCTTTAAAAATTAGCCAGTAGGTAAAGTATCATCAATAATTGAATCGACTTTCCTTTACTGAAATAAGGAGTAATTTACCTAGATAGCCATTCATGTTTGAGAAATTACTTAATAATATCACTTTTGTTTGTTTTAGGACTATAATATCATCAAACTTTGCATATTTTTCTCAAAATATACTTGACACAAAAAAACATATTTTTCTCTCCTAATGAATACCACGATAATTAAAAACATAAAGAATATGGGAAAGCCATTTAATGGGAAACGTCAGCACTGATTTATTTTTCCATATTTAAATAACCCAACTTTGATATTTCGTTATTAATTTAATCTTAAAAGATTTTCTGGTGTCTCCATCGAGAGGACAGTGTGACAGAACCATCTGAATATACAGTGTATCTATTCTTTTTTAAAAAGAAAAATATACCAAAAAGAGAAAAAGACAACATGTGTTTTACTTTTTTTTCGAAGTAAAAAATATTTTTTCTCTTTTTGAAAAGCCATTATAGAAGTTGAGCGTGCTGGTGTAGATGATTAATGTACTTGATGATGGTGTCCCAAATTTCCAATTTATTTTCTATTTAGGGTAAATTTAATAAAGAGCTATAATTTATAAACTGTAAAATTATAATTTAGGAGTTATTAAGTTATAAGTTTGACCTACTTTGATTTATAAATAAATTTTGTATTTACCAACAATAATAATAGTAAAATTGGGAGAAGGTAGTATACTAGAATATATACTTTCCTTATCTTTATGAAAGTAGAAATATTATTTTCGATAGACCCTTGACTTGCTAAAAAAGGAAAAAAAAATTGAAAGATTGTAGCAAGAGAAAACATCAGTAAAACAAAATAACACACAAGGAAAAAAATTATGTGTGATAACATTTGGCTTATAACCTTTTAAGCTTAAACTCCCTAAACTCGCTACATTACTTATCCAATATTACTATACACTTTATTCGATACTTCTTCCGTTCACTTTTATTTATCATATTGCGTTTTTTGAAAGTCAATTTGACTAATTTTCAAAGTTAAATTAGATTACATTAATTTGATATTTTAAACAAAAAAAATCTAGATATTCAAAAACTATACGAAAAATACTTTAAATTGCAATTTTTTACATATCAATATGATGAAAAAATACATTTATCAAAGGTTTTATAATTTAACTCTAGAAAAAAGAAATTAGGGCAATAGTACTATTTGCCCTCTTAATTCTTTCTTTTGTTTGTTTATTTTCCTGTTTAATTCAAATTCAATTTTATTTTCCCTAAAAGGAAAAGAAAACATAGTAAAAGGTTTATTCCATAAGTCACTCAAAAAAACTCCAATATATTAGGGAAGTTTCATCTAATTTGACCTCGAGAAACACACTCAGCTCTTTTTGCACATTTCCCTAAAAACACAGAAACTCGTTTCTCCGATTTTTTGCAGAAATGGCGGTGAATGGACTCTGTTCGTCGACCGATGACTTCCTCAAACGGTGTGAGCAGTCCGGTGATGCTGCTTACAGTACGCTCCGATCACTCCTTGAACGACTGGAGGATGCGGTTACCCGGAAAGAGGCTCGGATCTTCCTCACGCTTCTTCAGAAACGTTTTGCTACTAAAGAAGCCTCCGATCAATGCCTTCAAACTTACCATTTCCAGATTCAGGATATTGTCCTTGAGCAATATGAAGGTATTCTCTCTTTTTCTCCTTTTATAATCATCAATTTTGTTTTATGCATTTTTCGGTACTCACATTTGCTTATATATAAGTCTTTTGCAATATAGATATATGGATGCGTGGATGTGTAGATTAGATCAGTTTTTTGTTCTATTCTCAGCATATCTTAGTTTTGTAATAATTTTTTCCTCTTTTTGTTTTATTATTAAAAAAAACTGTAGATTCTTCATCAAGTTATCACGTGTGTATTTGGTCAAAACATGAGGCTCATGAGCTATTACTTCCTCTATACAAATTTGTTTGGTGCAATTACTATTTATACAGTTGCAGAATTTGTTTCTGACTGCAATTTTTTAAAACAATTACAATTAGTTATGGATGAGTTCAAATTCGTACTATAGATATCATATTCACCCAAAGCATAAAGATTTCTTTTGATCTCAACAAGTTGAACATTTTTGTTTTTGTGCAAATGGAGTTATCTTGACTTTGCGTAAAGACTTGTCATATCCATAACTTGAGAACATAATAAAAGTTTTAACATCTCACTTTTACTATTAGTTGTTCTAATGCAATTCAGAGATATGACCCTGAAAAATGAAAAAGGAAATTTAGTTTTATTTAGAGACTGCTTCTCTTAGTATGCCTGTCTGTTTTTTTTTTTTTTGTAGGTTTTCAGAAACGAAAGAAATTGACAATGATGGTCATCCCCAGTATCTTTATCCCAGAGGATTGGTCCTTCACCTTTTATGAAGGACTAAATAGACACCCGGATTCCATCTTCCAGGACAAGACAGTTGCAGAGCTGGGATGTGGAAATGGATGGATATCCATTGCCATTGCTGAGAAATGGTCACCATCAAAGGTGTGATTATCAACACCTGTATTTTAGAATTCTCTTGCATTTTCGAGCTACAGGAAATTATGCTTTTGTTGGTGAAATTATTCACCTTTATCTTTTTTTCAGGTATATGGGCTTGATATAAATCCAAGAGCAGTAAAGATCTCGTGGATAAATTTGTACTTGAATGCTCTGGACGACAATGGCGAACCAATATATGATGATGAAAAGAAAACGCTATTAGATAGGATAGAGTTTCACGAATCTGATCTGCTAGCTTATTGCAAAGATAATCGTATAGAACTTGAACGAATTGTTGGTTGCATACCGCAGGTATTGCTACAACTTGCATGCCATGTTATGGTTATCTACACAATTGCTATTTTCCTTCTTTAATCTTAACAGAAAGCTAGAGATTCAGAGTATGTTGTGGTCGTTTGATGAAAGTTTATGGTAACGTATTCTGACTTTGTGCATTTTGCTGCTGGATACAGATCCTTAATCCAAATCCAGATGCA
Source organism: Solanum etuberosum (assembly GCA_029582245.1). NCBI lineage: Eukaryota > Viridiplantae > Streptophyta > Magnoliopsida > Solanales > Solanaceae > Solanum > Solanum etuberosum. The sequence continues at coordinate 76,825 of JAJONR010002995.1, read as the reverse complement.
ATGTCCAAGTTGATTACTGAAAATGCTAGTGAAGAATTTCTGCATTCACTAAGCAATTATTGTGCGCTTCAGGTTGGGTGATAAACTAATTAACAAGTCATTTATTGATAGAAATGCCCTTGCTTCTTTCCAAACTGAAAATATGTTTATTAATTTTTTTAAATCATGTCTAGGGCTTTGTTGAAGATCAGTTTGGCTTAGGGCTTATTGCAAGGGCAGTTGAAGAAGGTATTTCTGTCATAAAGCCATCAGGCATTATGATTTTCAACATGGGAGGCCGTCCAGGGCAAGGTGTCTGCAAACGATTATTCGAGCGCCGTGGTCTTCGTGTGAACAAGCTTTGGCAGACTAAAATTCTTCAGGTGAGGGAAAATTCTATTTAATTGAGATAACAGTTACAACAAACTGTGCCTCTTAACATTAGGTTAATGCAGGCAGCTGACACAGATATATCAGCTCTAGTTGAAATCGAGAATAGCAGCATGCATCGGTTTGAATTTTTCATGGGACTTGTCGGAGATCAGCCTATCTGTGCTCGAACAGCATGGGCCTATGGCAAGGCTGGTGGCCGAATCTCTCATGCTTTATCCGTGTACAGCTGTCAACTTCATCAGCCAAATCAGGTAATTCTAAAGGGCTTATGTACGTTCAAATATGGTAATTGAAATTTAGGATAATATAGTTCAGAACACTGCAAATGCGTGTAAAACTGATTCAGCTGAACTGACAGGTTAAAAAGATATTTGAGTTCGTAAAAAACGGATTCCACGATATCAGTAATTCTCTGGATTTATCATTTGAAGATGATGCTGTAGCAGATGAGAAGATTCCTTTCCTAGCTTATCTTGCTAGCATGCTCAAGGAGAACTCTGTTTTCCCATACGAGTCACCTGCTGGAAGCAGATGGTTCCGCAATCAGATTGCTGGCTTTATGAAAACGTATCACCATTTTCCTCTTATGGCTGATGTAAGATTGTTTAACTTTGTTATTTTTCTTTTTGCAAGATTCTTTTGCTGAAATATTAGAGATTAAGAAGGGTTGCTGCCAGAGATGGCCCTGTAGAAAATGCCATGTGTGGATATGGAGCTTGTTTTGTGAATGTTAGCATATAGTTTCTACATAAAGGGTCATAGACTTATAGTGTACATCCATAATTGTCATATTCTTCTCTGAAGTATCTAGAAAAGCAACTCTTTTTAGCTTTCCTGCTCAATTGTTTCATAAACACGAGTAACTCTTACAAAGTTGCAAAGGTCAGTATGAAATGCAAGTTAGAATGCACTGAACGCTGTAGTTTTCACGGTAAGGCATCAGCTGGAACTCTAAGTTCTATGGTAAATGTAATGCAACTAATAATTTGCTCTGTCAACTGCTGCAAGATATATAACTAGGACTATCTGATAAGTCATGCAATAGACATCCTTAAAGAAAGCATTTAAGATTTTATCTTTCTAGGACTGAACTAGGGGACTTTAGTGGAAGCGTCTTTTCAGGTTTGGTTTCTGCAAAAGTATATTTACATTTATATGTATTCTAACACGAGTGTCTCGATTATATGTCAGAATGTCGTTGTCTTCCCTTCAAGGGCTGTGGCGATAGAGAATCTGTTGCGGTTATTCTTGCCGCATCTAGCAATTGTGGATGAGCAACTGTCACATCACCTGCCTAGGCAATGGCTGACCTCATTGAAGATGGAGGTATTTGCTCTCTCCGTTGAATCATTACTATTTCTCCCAGAAAAATATCATGTATTGTGTTTGTTTCATAACCTGATGCAAAAGCACAGTTCTTCCTAATGTTTTAACTACACCAAGTGAGTACTTGAAGGGATATGTCCATTCATCTTTCATGAGCTTTGTTATAGGGTTTATTGGTCATTTTTAACAATCTTGAAATCCTGCCTTCATGCAGAAAAGTCAATCTGATAGTAATTTGGAGGATGTCATCACTGTTATTGAAGCTCCACGCCAATCTGACTCGATGATTGAACTGATAAAGAAGCTGAAGCCCCAAGTTGTAGTTACTGGGATGGCGCAATTTGAATCAGTTACTAGCTCTTCTTTTGAGTACCTACTTGACATTACAAGGGAAATTGGATGTCGTCTGTTTTTAGACATATCTGACCAGTTTGAGCTATCCAGCCTGCCCAAATCTAATGGGGTCCTGAAATACCTTGCTGGAGCTCCTCTTCCCTCACATGCAGCTATTGTCTGTGGCTTAGTAAAGAATCAGGTAGGTTTATTTTTTCCAATAACTATATGCTAGTGTATTTCTAAAAGATTTTTTTAGGTCCTGTTTTATCATTTGTTTCTATGTTACTTGGCTGGTGTAGTTAGCTAGATACATATTTGTAATCTCTTTTGTTTTTCAGGTATATTCTGATCTGGAGGTAGCTTTTGTCATATCAGAAGACGAAACTATCTATAAAGCATTATCCAAAACCATGGAATTATTACAAGGAAATACTGCTCTTATAAGCCAATATTATTATGGCTGTCTTTTCCATGAGCTGCTATCTTTTCAGCTTGCTGATCGACGTCCACCTGCTGAGGTTAGTAGTTTGGATTTTTTATGATTGATGGAAAAGGTTCTTCAGCCTTTGCTGCTCAGATTTGTGTACTGCTGTCTATTGGATATAAGTTTAGTTTTGATTATAGCATTTTAAGGTTTCATCTCTGGTATAAGATCTAACCTGGATTAGCAGAAAATGTAAATAAATCAGGGAAGTGAGGAAAAGAGAAAGAAGAGAAGGCCTATCTTTTAACTTAGAATATCTCGAAGTTATGCTCGTTTTTCTGGGTCGTATTTGTATACATGGCTGTCCTAGATAATCATTTACTTGTCTATAATGATTTCCAATATGGTCAGACAGGAAAATGTCTGGCAATTTGGCTTTTTTTGGCCCCTTTATCCATAATACTCTATAGATAGTTCTGGTGATGATGGAATTTTCTTGCTTTCGAAATGGACTGCATTATGCCAACTAAAACTCCAAATTCCATCAAAACAAGCGCCAAAATGGGTTGGTTTGAGGTTGTAGAGTTTATGCTGAATCACCATTTGGTAGGGTTTCTAGGACTTGGTTCTCTCTCTTGGGTGGGTGGGAGGGGATCAGGGGCATCGAATCCTAATTCTATTATTAATAAATACTTCCTCCATTTCAATTTGTTTGTCTGATTTTGACTTGGCACGGAGTTTAAGAAAGTAAAGAAGACATTTGAATTTTGTGGTCTTAAACTAAAGATATGTAGAATGTATCAAAATGTCATTTAATTTTGTGGTCTTAAACTTGACATGTGGAAAGTTTAAATTAAAGAGTTGTCAGAAAAGGAAAGCAACATTCTTTTTGAAACGTATTAAAAAGGGAAGTAAGACAAACTAATTGAAACGGAGGGAGTAGTAATAAAAGGAATTTACAACACAAGATGATTTAAATCCTGAAAAATGTGCACTTTCCTACTTTTTGATTGCATTGGTCTCTTTGAACTCCTAAATTAGCTGTTTAATGTTTGAGCACTGTGTAATAAAAATTACCTTCTACATATTCTTTCAGAGAGAAAACGAGAAGTTGAAAGCACCCAAGATGATTGGCTTTCCTAGCTCTGTCAACTCAGTACTCAATCATGCTGAGTTATCTGTTACTGATTCAGACAATGCTCTGATTCACATGGATGTGGATCAAAGTTTTTTACCTATACCAACTCCTGTCAAGGCAGCCATCTTTGAGAGTTTTGTGAGACAGAACATTGCAGAGTCAGAAATTGATGTCACAGGCAACATTAGACAGCTAATGGAGAGTAGTTATGGTTTCTCAACGAACAGCAAGACAGAATTCATATATGCTGACTGCCCTCTAGCTCTTTTTAGTAAATTGGTACTTTGTTGCATCCATGAAGGTGGGACTCTATGCTTCCCAGCTGGCTCAAACGGTAGTTATGTGTCTGCTGCAAAATTTGTGAAAGCAAATATAGCATATATCCCTACGAATCCAGAGGAAGGGTTCAAATTGACACAGAAAACAGTTGAAAGTTTTTTGAAGACCGTCAACAGACCTTGGATTTTTATTTCTGGACCAACTGTCAATCCTACTGGGCAGCTTTACAGCAATGAGGAGATAAAGAGTTTATTATCTGTGTGTTCAAAGTTTGGGGCTAGGGTCATAATTGATACTTCATTTTCTGGTGTGGAATTCAACTCCAAGGGCTCGGATGGCTGGAATTTGAAGGACACTCTAGCTCAACTAAGATCTCAGAATCAGTCATTCACTGTTTCTTTGCTTGGAGGATTGTTTCTGAAGATGCTTACTGCTGGAGTCACATTTGGATTTCTGCTTCTAGACCAGCCTGCACTAATTGAGGCGTTCCACAGTTTTCCAGGTTTGAGTAAACCTCACAGCACTATCAAATACCAAGTAAAGAAGCTGTTGGATTCAAGAGAACGAACAGCAGAACTTTCCAATGCTGTCTCAGAGCATGAAAATATTCTGGCTAGTCGATATAAGCTCTTGAAAAAGGTATCTCTTTTTTCCTAAAACGGTTAATTCACATTATCAGATGTTTATTATCACTTCATCTTCTGGTCAGCATTTGAACTTTAGTCATTTGTCATTATGATTACATCTATGGTTGCATCGAGTCATCATCTTGACTTAAAAGGCAGTGCACTAGAGTCATTGCTTAGACCATTTTCTCTACATTATGTCTACATTATGGATTAGGTGTTACTTTTAAACTCGTTCAAGAATATGAATTTTTATAGCAGGTGATCAAAGCATCTTAGTTATAAAACCATGCGACTGAATTCTAAAATATTTAAGTGACATCTATTTTCGTACCATTTGAAGAAATTTAAGTCCTAGTTAGCCTCCAAATATATAATTTGTTATAAATAGCTTTCAAGTTGTTAATTCTTGACTATAATTCTCTAATACATATTGTTGATTTTTATGCAACAGACCCTTGAAAGTTGTGGCTGGGACGTGCTCGAGGCTTATTCTGGTGTTTCAGTGGTGGCAAAGCCAGATACCTTCCTTGGGAAGACTGTGAAAATTGGCGAAGATTCGTTTTCATGGGAAGGCAAACTTGATGACACAAATATTAGAGAAGCCATGCTTAAGACCACGGGCTTGTGCATCAATAGCTCTACATGGACCGGAATTCCTGGTTACTGTCGCTTCACCATTGCCTTAGAAGATGGCCATTTCGAGCGTGCATTAGCTTGCATTGTCAAATTTAGAGATATGGTCGATAAATGAAAGACAATCAAGTGAAGACTGGTCTCTACCATGTCTTTCCCTTTTTAATTATTTTTTGTTTTTTTTCACAACTTGATTGTTGTGAAATAATCCCCCATCCCTGTGAGCAAGAACACCTTAATACCTGTTTTTGCAACAACACATTTTTTGTTTAATGCATTTATATACAAAAAATCTTTGATACTCGATTTGATTCCTTCCGTGAAATTTGGCGATGACTATAAGTTATATTACATTCGTTCACCACTAAAAAAAACTTTTGTTCTTCTTTCACCCCCCTTACCAACCTTATTATTTGTGTTGTGTGGGGGTATCATAAGTTGTGGGGAAAGAACTTTGGTTTTGGTGGGATTGAACTTGTTGATATATAAAGTGATACTTAGATGTCATTTTGGATACGAGTAGACAAAAGCTCATCCATGGAGACTCACACTATTGGAGACTATCAAACATAATAATGTTGAATCTAACACATGTTCGACTTGGAGATAAAAAAGACAGTCACTGAGCTTTCATGGGAAAAATATGTTTTAAAATCCAACTCATGATATCGAGTGAATCTCTATACAAATACCACTTTTGCCTTTTCAATAATATTGTTTAAGTAGTAGAAAAATTCGACTACAATCAATACCCAATGATGTGTAGATACATTACACATATATTAACAACAAGAGTAAACTACAATAGTTGCTCTGATTTCAACGGCGTGTAAGTATAAGCAGATTTAAAATTTAAATTTCATGGGTTCAACCTTTTGAGATTTTTATATTGAACTCATTATATTTTAAAGTTATAGGTTCATGTCTACTATTTATTACAATTTTAATAAAATTTTATACATAAATATATGCTCTACGATCAAAAGTTACGAGTTCAATTAAAGCCCAACCAACTATGGTACAAGTATACACATATATTCCTGGTTATCTACCCACAAAAAATAACCTAAAAAGGACCAAAGTGCACAAAAGAACTTGACGGAAAGAATCATTTTTTATCTAGGAGATTTCTGGTTGCATGCAGTGGATGGACAAGATTACTAGTCTAACGTGTCTAACGTTTGTTCTCATCTTATTTCCACTAATTCTTTCAGAGAAGTTGTTGGTTCACTTCATTATTATACAACATGATAGCCTGACGGAAAGAATCATTTTTTTCCCTTTGTTTTTTGATTCTTGAATTTTCACAATGGCGCTTCAGCTTCAGCTTCAGCTTCAGCTGCAACCAACTGTGAGAAATGGAGTCTTTCAGTACCCTTCTGCAATTAAACCTCCCGGGAATAGAAAAAAAGTTTTTTTTAAAGCACAAGCCACTCCTACAAGAACCCAGGTACACTCTGGTGTCAAATCCCATTCTTGATTCTCGATTTTTTTTATTTTTTTAAAAATAAATAAATTTGAAGATTGAATCTTGTTGCAGAGGATAATGGAGGGAATTGCAGTAAGTGGGGAGGTTGGTGGCGCTGGTGGTGCATACTCATATACTGCATTGAAAAGATTGGACCAGCTGTGGTCTAAAATTTGCTCTGCTTCAGCTGGTATATACTAAATATTTTTCAAAACAGATACTCACTCCCTTTCAATTTGTTTGCTTGGTTTTGACTTTACGTCAAGTGTAAGAAAGTAAAGAATATTTTTGAATCTTGTGATCTTAAACTAAATATATTTAGAATGTACCAAAAGGAAATGAACATTCTTTTTGAATGGACTGAAATGGAAAGTAAGACAAATAAATTCAAACAAACGGACTACATTTGTGTCCATTACTTGGGCTGTTATAACTATACTTGTTCCATAGTCTATTTGTTGATAGGGTATTCCTGCACCAAGAATTGATGTTCAAAGAACTATACTTGTTCCATTCTTGTTATAACTTTACTTGTTCCATAGTCTATTTGTCTTTAATTTCTTATTTGTAGTTGTTGAAGAACCCCAGAAAGTTGTTTCCTCTGTCCCCGGATCATTCAAAGATTCTGAGCATGTTGGAAATTCGGAGGAAATGTTTGATGTCATCGTTTGTGGAGGTACTTTGGGAATCTTCATTGCCACAGCATTAAGTTCCAAAGGTCTTCGAGTTGGAGTTGTGGAAAGGAATGTTTTAAAAGGGGTAGTGTATTAAACTCCCCTGCCTTAGTGGGATTCAGTTTTGCTATTCAGAACTAGTCATCTGCTTAGGAGTCCAATAATGCTTGACTTCTGGGAAATTGATGAACAGAGGGAGCAAGAGTGGAACATATCAAGGAAAGAGCTACTGGAACTTGTTGAAGTTGGCGTTTTAACTGAAGATGACATTGAAGAGGCTACTGCTGCCAGTTTCAACCCTGTATGTTCTTTATCCTAGAATTTGTTCTATATGCCAATGAAGAGTCTTTTATCATTGTCCTGATCCTGAAAGCAATGGTAGCCTTAATTAGTCTTTACTCTTTACAAATAACAAGATCATTGTTTAGGTATTTGAACTGCTCTTGCTTTGTGAATAACTGTGTACCTTGATATTGTCTTAAAATTACACTAAGTCTTGGGCATAAAGTAACCCGACTTCTGGTAATAATGACTTCTCCTATCCAGTGTGTACCTACCACTTCTTGTTTGGAAGGCCGATAGAGAACAATTTTTTTTCTTTTTGCGAATGGACTTGGGATGAGGATATATAGAGCAAAAGAGGCAAAGTTAAACATCTCACCGATACTGTTGCCCAAGTGTATAATTTTGAAATGACTTCTGGGATCTGCCTCCTGCTAAGGGTCCTCTACTGTTTTCTAACGCATCGTTACTTTTTCTCTTTTGATTTCTGAGTCACTTTGCAGAATAGATGTGGATTTGAAGGGAAGGGAGACATTTGGGTCCAGGGCATTCTCAATCTTGGTGTTTCGTAAGTCTGTTTTCCATACCTTGTCCCCTCTGGAATCTGTGTTAAACCAAAGTTCATAACTTTAAGTTTTTTGTGTTTGCTACTATAAGAACATCAAAATCCCTCTTCTTCTTTTTTCTGTTTGGAAACACAATGAGTTATGCAGCTATATTGTTGTTATCCGGGTGCATCCTTCAATATCCAACTATCCAATCCTCTTGAAAGATGTAATAAATACTATTCTTTCATGGAGCAGAAGCAGGATCAGAACAAACTGCTAATTAAGAAGCGAAAAAGGCAGGTCATACACACAAGAACCTGATAGCATCATACTGATGAAAGCAACCAATTAGGTTTAATTAGCATAATGTTTTGAACCTCAATGGTGGAAAACCACAGATATAGGCTTTTTCTAAAGATATATAGGCAGTGTATAAGCAAATGTATCAACATAATAGGTCCTGCCTTGCTTAGGTTCCCCACCTCACTTCCCATATTAGGAGGAAAATGGAAGAAAATGGATGGTGATGATTTATATAACCGACCCCAACTAGCTTGGGATTGCAGAATAGTAATCACTATTGTTGTTGTTTTCCATATTCTCCATGTTATGGAAAACTTAGTAACTAGAAGTTGGAAAAGTTGGTTATGTTCTACTATCAATGAAGTGAAGTACTTCTATGCTGCATCTGAACATTATTCAAGTTTTAAATAATTATAGTTTAGATGGTATTTCACTAACATATATTTTTATTAACTTTTTTAAAGAACGTGGTTCAAGAACTTATTTGTTGCTTATAATTTCTCTGTTTTTTGTGAAACCCAGCTCAAAGTCTTAATGTTCTTTTATACTATCCGTTCGCAGGCCAGTAAAGCTTGTGGAGATTGTGAAAGAGCGTTTTGATTCGCTTGGAGGTGTCACGTTTGAAGGTTACAGCGTCTCTAACATATCCGTGTATCAGGATGCAGCAGTATGCTTACTTACTCATAATTGTGGCTATTTAAGGATGCACTTTATCACTTAGGCAGCATCCTAGGTTAGGCTAGAAAGCAATGAATTTCTTTATTTGATTTCTAATTTGGGGATTGGCTTTTCCCTTGATTGACTTTATGCTTAACCTCAAATGACCTTTGTTCAGTTTGGCCAACCTAACAATGACCAGAATGAGGTTGAAAGGACTGAAAGTCTAAACACAATTACACAATCTTTCAAATAACAAAATCACAAAACTCTTGAATTCTTTCGTAGAGAAAAACTTGGAAGTAGTACTAAAGTCACAAAAGGTTATGAAGATGATCTGAGGGGTGGGATGATATTTGGGTTTCTTTCACTGAAAAGGGTTTTGCATTACCATCAAAAGAATACTTTCAACTATCTTTTTGCTATAATTGAATTCATAGTAGATGAGTAAAGTTCATCCAGATAGTGCTTGTATTTTTCTTTTTATAGGTCTTGCAACTAAAGGAGGGAAAGACTTTATTCTCGCGTCTTATCATTGATGCAATGGGGAATTTTTCTCCCATTGTAAAGCAGGTGCAGAATCTTTTCTTAAAGCATACAACTATTAACTGTTTCTTTCTGTGAAAAAATGATTTTGGTATCATGCGATGTAAAGGTCAGGAGAGGTAGGTCCCATTTAAGGGCTGGTTATGTTACATCACAATGATAGTTGGGTTGGAAGATTGTAAATAAAAGATCTCTCTTATTACATCACTTAATTCCCCCAAAAATATCATGCATTCAAGGATTACTTGGACCTCGTAATCCTTACTCCAACACTTCTGATATAAGTCTTCTCTATTTCACTTACTTAATTCCTCTTTGAATTATTTTATTAGTTCATTTCCTAATATCTTGAACTGGCTCTTATGATTGAAAATTGCTTTAGATTAGATGTGGAAGGAAACCAGATGGTATGTGCCTTGTGGTTGGAACTTGCTGCCGTGGTTTTAAGGAGAACTCTACAAGTGATGTCATATTTAGCAGTGCTACCGCAAAGGAAGTTGGCCAGTCACTAGTCCAATATTTCTGGGAGGTAAAACGATTTCTTGGAAAGCATGCAATTGAATTGCTAAGATGCTTTAAGATAATCATGCACATCATAGTCTGGAAAACTTTGTGCTTAGCCAATAACAACGTTCCCATGATCTTCAGGCATTTCCTGCTGGCTCGGGTCCCATAGACCGAACAACTTATATGTTCACTTATGTTGATCCTCAACCCGGATCTCCACAGCTGGAAGAGTTACTAGAAGATTACTGGGATTTGATGCCAAAGTATCAGGTAACCTTTGCCCTTTGGAGTATGCTATTTGGGGTTTATGTTTGGCATACTTCTGTTTTCCCCTTTTTCTTCTGGGAGCTGTATCTTGTCGTTGTTCCTTGCTATTGATCTTATTTGGAGGTCCCTGAAAGATCTGAAGCCAGTTAAAAACATCTGCCAAGGGACTCATGTTATTGCTTTTGTTGTTCGGGTTAACTTTGTAGGTCCAGTGCTTTAGATTATTAACAGTAACTGCTATCTTGTTGTATAAAATTGTCATTTCTCCTAAGTGATCTATTCAACCTCTAATTTCTTCCATTTTTAATTTTTAGGGCGTGTCTTTCGATGATCTGGAGATCTTGAGGATAATATTTGGCATTTTCCCAACATATAGAGACAGGTAACCATTAACTTTAAGGTTTGTGCTTAGGCCTTGATTTATATCCATCAGATGCTATTGTTGTTTCACTTGCCACCTAACTTCATTGTTTTTTCCATGGATAATTGAATAACTGAAGCATCCTTAATATATATATATATATAACACCTTGCATTTGATACATGACTTTTTGTGTATTATAAGTCGAGTTATTATCAATAACTTCTCACTTTTCTTTTTACTATTTCTGATAATTCTGTCCCTTTCATTTTGATGGCAGTCCATTGCCAGCAGCGTTTGATCGTATTTTACAGGTTTTTCATCAAACCCTTTAAAGGCACGAAACATTCCAGTTACATATCAATAGAATACATGAGTTTGAATGTCTACAGTTTGGGGATGCTAGTGGCATACAGTCACCAGTTTCTTTTGGTGGTTTTGGGAGCTTGACTAGGCACCTGGGGAGATTGACTACTGGTAAAAGTTCATCTGATTTCCATCTATAACATCTTGCTAATACATAAACCTTCTTTCAAGACGAAAAGACTAATGACGTATATGTTAACCAGCTTACCTCTCTTAGATATTTGACTAGTTTAATTAAAAATGTGTTAGATTTTTTAAATGGACGTAAATATTAGGCTCCCGCTAAAAGAAAATTAAGATTGCAGACTTCTATTAATGTTGCTTGATTCTGATCATTACATCCTTTAATTGTTATCTGGCCTTCCCCTCCTCGACTTTGACCTGCAAATGAGCTTGTGCGGAGCTATTTACCCACTTGGAAAAAAATGTGGCTTCTGGTGCACTGATTATTTTTGGTCTTTTTCTTTGGGGACAAGGTATATATGAGGCATTTGAAGGCAATTTTCTAGACTCTAAAAGCTTGTCAATGTTGAATCCTTACATGGTGAGTTTTCAGCTGTTACATTAGCACGTGAATAACTCAACTATCATCACACTTATGTATTATGTTCTGCAGCCGAACTTGAGCTCTTCCTGGTTATTTCAAAGGGCAATGTCAGCAAAGAAACAGTCCAACGTTCCACCAGATTTTATCAATGAACTTCTTTTTGCCAATTTCATAAGTATGCAGGTACGTCATCATCATCTTATAAGGAGTTCAAATGCCTTTACATTTTCAGTATAGGATTTTGAGTTCTTTACTCTTTTCTTGTTGTCATCTACTTGCAGAAACTAGGGGATCCTGTCTTGAGACCTTTTCTTCAGGTGAACTATCTTATTGTGGTATACAGTTTCTGTATCTAGTCTAGAACTAATATCCTTTCATCTTAATTGATATAGGATGTTATACAGTTTGGGCCTCTTGTGAAAACACTAGGCCTCATAACGTTAACGAGACCTCAGATTATTCCATCAATATTCAAGCAGGTAAATATATGGCTGCCTTTTTTTTACCACTCAATTTTGCACCCCGCACCAAGGAGCAAGGAATTGCTCTTTTTCTTCTATTGTAAATATCATATCCTTCTAAATATGAATTTTTGGGGGAATTTGCACAAATGGCTTTATTTTTAGCCCACTATTTAAATTGTGTTTCCGTTAGGCCAATGGGCTAAATTTGTGCGAAAGAAAGATTCATCTGACTAGTTTTAAAGGCAAAATTTAGCTCACTGTGCTTATGGAATACAATTTAAAGAGTAGTCTCAAAAGAAAACTTCTAATGGCTTGACTAGGTGGTCTTGCTTTAAGTCTAATGCAACGGCCACCATCTTATACATTGGAGTTAACAAGAATAGACAATATTTCATTTCTCTGTTTTTAGGCTCATGAGAAGTATCTTTGCGAAGTTGGGGGGAAAACTGAGAAAGACTTACGTTTCACAAAAAAAAAAACATAAAACTTAACCAGCTGTGGTCTTCCTTCTAGTTACTGCCTTTAAGTATCCTCTGAACCTCTCAGTCGTAAAAGACGTAGAAATCTGTCATCCAAAAGATCAATACGAGTCACTTCACTCTGAAAATTGTACAACTCTAATATTTCTGGATATGTAAATGTTGTGTTGCACATTAGTGAGGAAAACTAAACACCAGATGATTTTTCAGGTCGGAATTCCTGTGCTTCTTGAATGGTTTGGACATTTTATCATGCTGGGATACTATACATTTCTCTCTACCTTCCTCGACCCTACAATTAGGTAATAAGCTTTCGTAATACATAGTTCTATTTCTTGTGTGATATTTGACAGTAAGCACTTTGATTTCCAATTGCATTGTAACTAGCCACCACCTGACAATCATCATTCTATTTTAGGCCATTGATAGAATCATTTCCAGCCAAGATGAGATATGAATGGAAACGCGGACTTGAAGCTTGGCAATATGGAGCTGGTTTAGACTACAAACTGAGTCCCTCTGAAGCTCACGAGACAGCTAAAAGATCAGATCCTAATAGAAACTTTTAGTACTAACAGCCTTCCATGAAATTTCCCAGTACATTATCAGCAGCAGTAAAGAGTTTGAATGTATATGCTATAATAACAGCTGCAGTAGCCAGTGATTCAATTCTCACATTACCTTTATTACATAAATACTATCATATATTTTTTTGCCTACTTGTTTACTGAGTTTTGTTGTGTTTTTTGAAATATTCATTCTTAAAACTTTTAGGAATGCCGTATTCTTCTCATTAATTTCACTCACCTAACAACATAATCTCAGAAAGTTATGTAACTTCATTTTGTGTTAACACAGTAGTCTCTCAACTAATGGTAATTATCTTTAAAAAAAAAAAAGTTATTCAACTTTATTTGTAACATAAAAGTCATCCAACTATTGTCATTTCACTTTCAAAATCACTCAATTAATTTAAACTATATTTTTGATAGATTGTTAATTTTAAATTAAATTGGTTGAGCAATTTTGTAGATGATATTGAAACAGTTGGGTGTTTTTGTAAGTGAATGAAAATAATAGGGTGATTTTCTGTTACAAATAAAGTCAAAGTACTGAATCTTTTGAGATACTTATCATTAATGGAGCTAATTTTTGTGTCATAAAATAAAATTAAGTGATTTTTTTCTATGATATATCAATAACAGAGTAATAATTTTTTTTTATGTTTTAATCTCAACATTAAATTCTTATTTTTTAAATTATTTAATAGCGATAGTTTGATGAAATATCTATATTAATTATTATTTTTTAATGAATATGACAAGTCAGACGGTAATAAGCAAAAAACTAATAGAGATAGTAAAAAATAACTCTCAAATTTAAACACCATAAATTAATGTGGGACAACCTTGTTTGACCCCATCTTATTTTACTCCTCACTCTCTCTTTTACATGTTGCTTAAAAAACTATAAATAAATAATTCTATTAATTTATTTATAAGATTTTAAAAAAAAATAAACTTAAGAAAGAAAATTAAATGTAAAGGTAAAGGACAAGTAATATTTACAATTTCTTACTTCTCTTGAACATTCCAGAAAATTAAACTCTCCAGAAACTTGTAGAGCATTCACAGGATTCTTCTTGAACTATCCTTTGCCTTTTTGCTTCAACATCTATATAAACTCCAACTCTGCAATCTCTTTGATCAACACAAGAAAAATATCATTCAAAAAATTCTCTACAATACTCTTTTCACATTCCTAAGCTGCTCTACTTAGCATCGTCAGATCAAAAAATGGCAAAATCAAGTGTGATTTTTCTTGTCTTAGCAACGATTCTAACCATTCTTCCATCAAAAACTGAAGCTTTAATGCCATACACACGCCCATTCTTCGACTTAATGTTCCCACAAGAAGACCCATTTAAGATTCTTGAACAAACCCCACTTACAATCCCTAAAGGGATTGATGCCTTATTAGCTCGTTCAGATTGGAAAGAAACATCGAAAGAACATATAATTTCACTAGACGTTCCTGGGATGAAAAAGGAAGATATCAAGATAGAGGTTGAAGAAAACAGAGTATTGAGAATTAGCGGAGAGAGAAAAACAGAGGAGGAGAATATTGAAGGTGAGAAATGGCATAGAGTTGAGAGAACTTCTGGAAAGTTCTGGAGACAGTTTAAGCTTCCAAGGAATGTTGATTTGGAACATATTAAAGCTAATTTGGAAAATGGAGTGTTGAAGATTACTGTACCAAAATTGGCTGAAGAAGAGAAGAAACAGAGTAAAGTGATTAGTATTTCTGAAGAAGTAAATGGTGAAGATATTAAAGCTACAATGTGATTATTTATCATAATCATCATTTGTTTTAATCATGTTGGTTGATTTGAGTTACTGTTGAGCTTGGGTCTCTGATGAAGATTATGATAATATTATTGTAACAGTCCATGCTTGTCTTATCAATTATGTTATAACAAAATACTTTAACATGTTTTACTATTTGTTCGCTTCTCAATAAAACACAGTCTTCATTTGTATTTTGGGAATGAATTTGGAGTGAAATGTTTAAAAAAAAAATTAAATTTTGTTAGGTTGATACCTAAATTATTGGAGTATGGGTTACATATTTAAATTATCATTTATTAATTTGAAATATATATATATATATAATTATTATGGTGTTTATGGTTTGGTTTTATTTGAGAAACATATAATATTTAAATTATTAAGAAACATATAATTATTATAGTGTTTTGGTTTGGTTTTATTTGAGAAACCTATAATTACTATGGTGTTTTTGGTTTAGTTTTATAATTCGATTTAGATCGATTATTAAATTTTAAAAATCAAATTAAATGAAAAAAAAAATTGTTGATTTAGTTATTATTGATTTGGTTTGATTTTTGGCTTTTTCTTTGGTTTGGAACTAATAAATATTAGATTAGATTAGATTTAATTAAGCAATTAAGTAATAATAGAGTTACTATTATACGAACTAATAGAAAATGGTAAGGTAAATAAAAATTAAAGTAATTTTTTTTAATGGACTTATATAATAGAAAATGGTAAGGTAAATAAAAATTAAAGTAATTTTTTTTAATGGACTTGAATTGAGGATTTTAATAGTTAGGTTAAAATTCAAATGTTGGGAGTAAACTCAAAGATTTAAGTTAGTTACTAACATTTAACTTATTGGTATACTCTATATTTTATTTTAAAAAATTGTCATGATATCTAACCATTATTCAAAATTGATATAAAATTTTATGAATTTATATATCTATATCTATCTATCTATATTACTTTAAAAGTCTGAACTTCTAACTTGAATATTAAATTACTATAATATCTCTTCCTAACTTAGGTTGTGATTTTTTCGATGAGTTGTGACTTTTTCGATAAGTTGTGACTTTTTCAATAAATTGTGACTTTTCAGATAAGACACAAAAAACACTTATTCATACCACCCTTTGTTAATTATAAATAGAGGGACTTCCTCTTATTTTTCAACCACATTTTTTTTAATCTCCTACTCCTCTTTTTCTTCTTCTTGCATTTTAAAAAATTTCGTGTGATTTATTGTCGTTGAGTGAGTTCGAAGTTTAGCGGAATATGAGGTACCACTATTCTGATGAAGTAAATTGTTCTATCGTAAGAGGGTATAATTTTGATGATATAACAATTATCATCAAAATTATTTTGATAACCTCGAGTACTTGAGAAAAATAATTTTGATGATATAATAATTATTTTTTTGCTTAATATATACATTAGTATGTAATGTTCCAATATATGAAGTTAACATGATGTAGTCTAAATTCATTTGTTTTTGTTGACAATTTCTCCTGTGATGTAGATATATACTTCTGAATATCTTAGAAAATTGTCACAATTTATTTTTTTATGCTCAAGACAAAAGAATGATTTTATATATCAATGTTACTTATGTGATTTAGATTGTCAGAAGTTTGCTTCAAAATAGTTATTACTATATAAACATTGCCCTTTTGTTTTACTTATTTACTATTTCTTAATATTTCAATTTTTTAGATGAAAAAA
The DNA here is from genome assembly GCA_029582245.1 of Solanum etuberosum. NCBI lineage: Eukaryota > Viridiplantae > Streptophyta > Magnoliopsida > Solanales > Solanaceae > Solanum > Solanum etuberosum. The sequence continues at coordinate 60,158 of JAJONR010002995.1, read as the reverse complement.
AGTTCATATGACTTTTAATAATGCCAGTTAAAGTTTGTATTAGTTTAATTTTTATTATTTAATTAATAGCTAATTTTTATGAGATAAATATTTTCATTAATGCAAATCTCTCTCTCTCTCCCTATATATATATATATATATATATATATATATATATTATTTTGGGTAAGTATTTGTACTTAAATTAAAGTATTATATATGTCACGAATGTATTATCAAGTTAACAAGATCTTCTAACTTCAAAATATATTATTTTAAAATGTTAATGTGAAAATATGTGAATAAATATGAATCATTTAAAATTTATCATTTACAAAATAAAATTTATATTCAGTAATATGGAATAAACATTTTCATTTTGTCCCTACACTAAATTAAAATCTACTATAAAAAAAAACATTAATTAAAAGATCATTTAAAATTTATCATTTACAAAATAAAATTTATATTCAGTAATATGGAATAAACATTTTCAGTCCCTACACTAAATTAAAATCTACTATAAAAAAAATAACATAAATTAAAGTCCTATTTATTTATGTAAGTATAAAATTTATTAGAAATTCAGTTATTGCACATTAATTCTTTAGTAATGACATTATAAATTCTCTTAGTTATTATTAATTATTGCAAACGTTATTCACACTCTTTTACATTCTTTAGTTATAATATTATGAATTCCCATAGTTATTACATTAATTATTTTTATCTTTCATCTTTCCTTATATTAATTTTTGACCAATAATTTTTCATATTATTATACCGCCCCAATATATCTGATAACACGGTATTGTTCTTTTTCCTTGGACGAATCATGCTTGGTTGAATAAACTGAAAATCGTTTACAAGTATATGAACTATATCTTTGTTGGGTGTAAGATAAACAAGTGATTTATATATATGATTTCACAGATAAAATATATTCTTTAATTTTAATTTTTAATTTTTTCGGTAAAAAAAGAGAGGAAACCTTTCTCAGTTAACTACGGACAGTCAGATAACTATCTTTGATTTATGTACACAGTCAATCGAGAAGTCAAATATGAGAACCAACAACAAAAACGTCATCTATTATGTTATATCTTATAAAATAAAAATTAATATACAAAAAATAGTTCTAAAAAATAAAATGTAGTTGTTCTCTTTACATGTTTATATGACATCTAAACAGTTTAACGTGGAATACACGTGCAAAGCACATATGGTTAGATGACAAGAAAAATACACAACAAATATCATCTACAAGATAATATTAGTGAGATACGACTAATTACACGAACCTCATCAAATTGAAATAACTATATACATTATTGCATTTAACTAATAAAAAATTTCATTGACCATCTTCATAGGTTCACGTGAATAAGATATATATATATATATATATATGACGATCCACATTGAACATTCACAAAAGTATCTGCAATATTATTTTGTGCAAAACTTATTATTCAAATCTTCGCTTAAATAAACAATACTATTTACTATAACATATATTTTCTGAATTGGTAATCACGTGCAACACACGTGTCGAAAAACTGGTATATATATATATAGAAAGTAAGTACTTTTTATATAAAGTTTAAGTATGGTAAAAAATGTCATGTATGAAAATTTCTTTTTAATAAATAAGATTATAATTAATTGAGTTTAATGAGCTAATCTTAACTAGGAGAGAAAGGAGATTTGAGGTGATACCTATTTTTTGAGAAAAAATAATAATAATTGAGTGATATTTATACTATAAAAAATAATATTTGAGTGCAATTTCCAAAACATGAATAATTATTTAGGAAATTAACTCCTTGAAATAATTCAATGAGGGTATATTTACCGTTGTCACATTAAGAAAACCAGTGGTCATTAAGGTTAGCATTAGCGGAGTTCTCACGCTCTCTGCAACACTATCATCATTCAAGAAGCTGATGCCGGAAACTGAAACCCTAGATTCCTCTCCTCATCCACCTCAACTTTCCGACGACAATCCTACCGGAAACGAAGACCAAGATATGCTCGACGCCGACAAATCCGCTAAAGATTCAGATACCGATTCTCAGTCCGACTCCGACTCCGATTCAGAAGATGAGGCACAGCAGAATACACAAATTCAAGCTCTTGAAACTGAGCTCTTAAATAACCCTTCCAATTACGACACTCATGTCCAAGTAATTTCTCTTCCCGTACTCATTCACTAAGTTAGTAGGAAGAAAAACGTGTTCCGAAAAATAGTTTCTGTATCTTTTGGTAGTAATACAAGTGTTTGTGAGTTGGAATGCACTGGGTGTCAATATTGACAATGATGTCTAAAGAGTTGAGATATTAGTAAAGAAATTTTGAAGGAAAAATTAGATACTGCATTCTTACCCTTAAACATAGATACATCTCTTTGGTGCAACCTTACCCCCTGTATATGATGTAGATGCAATATTAATCTAATAGGTGAATTGCACTTTCTTGTAATTAACTTTTGTAGCACGGGCTCAGTGTATGTTTCATTAATAAAAAATATCTGTGTACTAATAAAAAAGATTGGGAGAGAGTGAATTCCATCCGTAAGTGTGAAAAGTAATTTTACCATTTTGGCAAAGAACAGTTTCTTTTGATAATGTAAGGTAACGTGCCTCGGAGGACAATTTCCTCTATAACAATAACAAGCACATCTCAAATGTTCATTGAACTTTGGGTTGACCTGTGGCGTGATGATAAATGGTTTTTCATTTTCAGAAGCAATTAGCAGTTGGAGTTATTTTCTTTGTAACATATATGTTTGTTAATGTTTTGTTGTGGCTGTGTAGTACATAAAAGCTTTAAGAAAGCAAGGAGATATCGAGAAACTTAGACAAGCAAGGGAAGCCATGAGTGCTATTTTTCCTTTGAGTTCAGAGATGTGGCAGGAGTGGACAAAAGACGAGATCTCTCTTAGTTCAGGGTATCACTTTTCTTTTTTCTACTGTATTTATTTATTTTTGTTAATAAAATACTGTTTTTATTTCTAGTTTAAATGCTTTTTCTTTGCTGTTTTATAATGGTGGCTGTTTGATGAACTACAAATATTTGTACCATATGGAAGCATCTTTAGTCTGTAGGCTCTTCGTAATAGGACAGTGGATAAACGTGAGGGACTGTATAGGTTAGGGCCATAGGGAGGCTAGAAAAGGACAATACAGAAGAAGATCTATGTGGAGCTTATTGAGGATGCATTACATTCTATTGCTGTACTATGGTGAATCCTGCTCCTGTATGCTCAATTAGATCTCCAAGTAGTGAAGGGAGCAGAACAAATAAAAAGCAGAATGTTTGTTCTGTAAATATTGTATTTTCCTTTTGCCAAATAATACTTATCTAGTGGTCGCATTTTCTTGTGCTCGCATTTCCACTTTATTGAGAACAAGACTAAAATCGTCAGCAATATCCAAAGTTGAGATTGGAGATCGCTATGTCCCCAAGCTAAAATAGTGAACACCATTGTCTACTTTGAAACAAGGTTTTTCTTTTTCCGGTTAACAATTTGACTTGTGGACGTCCTACTCAGTATTCTCCATTTTCGGGATGATGTTTGCTTAGGTGATTTCCCCTATAACATGCTTGACCTTTCCTGTCTAACTTGTAACTTTTCTTACATGTTATCTGCATAATGTCTATGTACCAGGCTGCTTTTCCCACTGTGGACGATTGCTTTTCTGTTTTTAAAAAAAATAATATTTCATTGTATGCACTTGATAAAGAAAAAGTACCTGTCTGCACTTTAAGATAAGGTGAGAGTAAAAAATAAAAGAACCGGACTAGATGAAGAGGGCATCTCATGCTTCTTGTATGTATGTTCAGTCACCTTGAATTTATTTATCATTGCTTTTGATTTTTGGATAGCTTAATATTGAAGTTCAAAGGAGAAAAATCGCTGATGGTATCAACACTGGATATGTTATTGTTGTACTGAAGAAACTGAACGTGTGGAGAAGTCGAAGTGCAGAGTGGATAAGGAACTAGGGAAAGATTTATGACAAATCAGGTCCATTCATGATGTGAAATGGAAATGCCTGGAAACTTTATTTTGTTGGTGTAAACAGAACTGTATAGAGAAAGTAGAGGAGTTGGTTGATTTCCTAGGTACTTTGTAAAGTTTAGATTTGAATCTCACTCCCCTGTAACATGTTTTTGGTGGTGGCCAGCAGTCCTAATGCTGAAGAATACAACAGTACTAATTCTCAAAAAAGATTTATGATTTTCCAATCTACAACCGAATACGGATCTTCATTTACTAGAGAACTTTTTCATTTGGAGTTAGCTTTATTATATGAGCCATAGTAGAAAAAAGATGGGGAGTAGGTTTGGACAAGGAACGAAAAAGATTCATGGTAGGTGAAGACAAATGGAGTGGAGCTTTTTATGGAGTAATGCTCAAATCCGACCTTTTATCTAACAAATTTAGATGTTAGATAAAATGATGGGTATGTTTGCACTGGCTGATATATATGTAAATGACATTGAGTTTATTCTTCCACTATTCATGTAATATGAGTGTTTCTGAGACACACAGATTCCCTTGATTTATTCATTCTTTTCTCAAATAAGCAAACAAACTATTTTAGTGTATATACTTCCCGTGTTTAACTCTGTGACATATAGTGAAACAGGAAAAGAAGCCACTTTTGCTGTCTTCTTATATTTTATTTGCATGTCTTTTTCGCAGACTCGATGCTCTCCCTACAATTGAGAAGCTATTTGATTGTGGGGTGTCCGACTATCTGGTAAGCAGTGTGTTAAACTTTAAGAGGATTTAGGGTTGAGCCAGGCTCTGGTTCTAGATTGAAAACACTAATGCTTTCTGGTTGTCTATACTATATGCAAGCTGGCTCACTTGGGAGATCCAAAATATAATTGCTTTGTACCTGTGCCTGGTGACTTTAAGATAAGCTAGATTGTTAGTGAACATGCCCTCTTTATTGTTTAAGAGTTGCCTTGTCTTTATTGAAATGAATTTGATGGAAAATATATGAGGGTATAGTTATCAAATATTTATTTGTATTGCAAAAGACACAAAAGATACAAGAAGCCAGCCCTTGGTAAAGTAGAACTGTAGAAGAATATGTTAGAAACCTCTCTGTGATTTTGTAATAATCCTTTTTCTTGTCCTGCTGCTTAGTATGATGGTTACTTGAAGAATTTAACCATCCTTCTATTTGGAGAACTTCCAATATTTTCTTCATTATTTATGGGGATGGAATCAAAGAAGTAATAGTTCAAAGTTGTATTCTGGTTAGAACTTTTTCTTGACAAAGTTAGACGTTCTGTTATAAAGGACATCAAGAAGATGTGAGGTTACAAAAGTACAACTTCCATTGCCCCATTACAATGTATCAAGATGTTCAGTACTAATAACAGGGATTAATTTAGTCCCCTCCCCCAAAAAAATGGTAAAAAAACATCAAGCTTTAAGAGAATGATTTGGAGTTGGGATTCCTTCTAAACATCTTCAATTCCTTTCAGTCCACTAACATAAAAAAATAACTGCAGGGATCTGCTGAAGAACTTTTGGAAAAGAAACTTTTCTTTGGTTTTTCTGCAATATCTGCATAACATGAATTGTCCCAATATTGCACGCAGTGCGTAATGCGTGAGTTAGGCACACGTCATGGGCTGGATCTCTGCCACAAGCAAAAGCCTGGTATTTAAGTGGAGAGGGGCAAAGGGGTATCCCCGTTATCTGCCAAGTTTCAAACAGCACTGGCCCTCGGGGATTTCTCGGTTACCAATAAGAGGAAAAAAATGGATTGTCCTAATTACTTTTTCCATGTGAACAATCAACTCTGTTACTGTTTTATGAATACATGAAATGGTTTGCTAGAATCAAAATAAATGTACTGATAGTTATTTGCTTGATGCAGTCTGTTGCATTGTGGTGTGACTACTTAAGTTTTGTTCAAGAGCACGACCAATCAGTCCGTACACTTTCTGCAGCTGGAATTTCAAAGGCAAGAAATCTGTTTGAGCGTGCCCTTGTTGCTGCTGGTTTGCATGTTGCTGAAGGCAGCAGGATATGGGAATTATACAGGGAGTTTGAACAAGCTATTTTCCTCACTATTGATGAAACTGATGCAGACGTAAGAGCTTGACGCTTCTCTTCCTTTCCTTTTATGTGTGTAGTTGTCTCTTTAGCCTTTAAATGATATAGTAAGAGTTAGCCCTATCTAGTTTGAGACTGAGATACTGTTGCTGGTATTGTAAAGAGCTAGATGCCGTTCTCTCTTTAGTTTAGCGCTTGTTTTTATTAAGGTTGTGTACTTCTTCCACCTCCTGTCCCTCTTTGTTTCATTGCAAGCATGAGAGAATTTAGAGGCATAATATGCCATGTTTTTGTTCAATGTTCATAAATATATTTCCCTTGGGAAGGTGGTACTCTATATCATGAGTCTTGTGCTTGAGGAGCTCGCTGCTATTCATCTACTATAGCTTTTCTAAATCACTGTTTATGAGATTTTACTGGCTTTTAGTGTCCCCCCTCTGGATTAAGCATGGGGTAGTAAAAATGTCTGCTGCATCTTCTTGTTGTTCCTCTGAAGCAACTTTCACTCCCACCCCCACCCAAAAGAAATTAGATGGGTTAAACTTGCGTCATTGTTTGCTGTCAAGAGATCATGAACTGATACAAAGAAGAGGTATACCTCAAATGCTTAGGTTGCTTTTACTGTCATGAGACTGATATGGCTTAATATTGGAGTTCCCTTTAGAGAAGCATACTTCAACAACTGGTAGCAGATTGAAATGTTATGATACTTACATACTGGGAAAGCCTACTTTCCGTAATGAAGACCGTGAAAAAGAAAGCACATATGGAGTTCTCTTTTGTTATGAGTTCGCGTAATATTTTGCTCAGTTCAGTTATTTGATTGAGTTAATGTCAAGAAACTTGTATATAATTTTAGTAAATTCAGTTCGTTCAGCTGTGACTTGAATTTTAGGTCAGAGGTTTTGGTTTCGCAAAGATGTCTATACATATCTGTGCTGAAGATCAGAGAATATGAGATCTAGAACTTTCCTCAATTGATAGCCTGTTCTTATATTTGTGTAAAGAAGATTGCCGTATGGCGTTGGTGTTTCCATATTGGACAATGTCCAATGGTAACTTGATCTGTATTTATTTGCCACATTTGATTGCTGATATTTACTGTTGATGTTTGCTTCATTGTAACGCAGTCGAGAGAGAAGCAGGTCCAGCGAATTAGGAATTTATTCCATCGCCAGTTGTCTGTTCCTCTTGCTGATCTATGTTCAACTCTCCTCACATACAAGGCTTGGGAAGCGGAACAAGGAGCCAATCTTGATATAGACTCCAGTAACTTGGATGGACTCTCGCCACAAGTTGCCTCTTCTTATCAAAAGGCCCTTGACATGATGAATGCGAGGACTCATCTTGAGAATCAAATATCTCGTAAAGTTGCACCTGAATCAGAAAGGCTTCAACACTTTATGGTGCATATCCTGATACTCTCTTCTATATTATACGAAGTTGAAACAGGACTAAAAATTGATTATTTAACAATGGTTGTGATATGTCTGGGAGATCTGCATAACATGAAAATGGATTTCATCTAACAGGCAATGGAGCAATTTAAAATCATCAAGGTGCAAGAGTTTGATTTATTACAGAAATTCAAATGATAGTACTTCTATAAAGAAGAAATTAGCTGCACGTGATAGGTGATATATGTCTGCTGTCTGCATTCCTGAATACATATTACAAGGGAAAAGAAAGTATATAAAAAAATTCTGTATTTCTTTTTTTACAGGAATCGTATCTTAAGTTTGTTGATTGCTTGTTCACTTTGATTGATTTGAGTGCCAGAGTAAGATTGTGTTGCTTATGTGTAGCTTTTTGTCTGTTAAGGTCTAAAATCATGAACAGGCTTTTTGGTTGGTTGGATTTTGGCCAAGGCACTTAGACTTTATCTTTGTTGTATATAGAAGTAACAAGGATAACTGTTGAAATTAGGCAATCCTGTGTGAGATGAACCCAAACTTCAACCACTATAAGTACAGCATAGCTTCTTTAGTGATGTTATTGACTTAATCATATTACCAGATATTTTAGACTCAATTATCTGTGAAAATTACTGATGCATGGTGTTTTCCTGCAGGACTACTTAAAATTTGAGCAATCATTGGGGGATCCAGCGAGGATACAGATCTTATATGAGCGTGCCATAGCTGAATTTCCTATATCTAGTGAACTCTGGCTTGATTATACTCACTACATGGATAAAACGTTGAAGGTTGTTCTCCGACCTTCGTCCTTTTAACTAACTTGTTGTTTCTTGATGTGAGGAAAACTGATCCAGCTTTAAATAATGTACATTTCTTTGCAGACCTCCAGTCTTGTTCGAGACATTTACAAAAGGGCATCAAGGAACTGTCCCTGGGTTGGAGAACTGTGGGTGCGATACTTGTTGTCTCTTGAACGCAGTCGTGCTTCTGAGGATGAGCTATCTGCTGTATGTCTTCATTTTTATTTTGCTTGATATTGATCTCCAAGACTATAACCGTTCTTATGAGATATTCATCTTTTTTTATTGTGCTTTCACATTTATCTGCTCATTTATGATTGACATATTAGCGGAACACTCATTTTTGTTTCGAGACACTATAGCATAAGTTGGAATCTTGCTTGTGTGTGTTATATCCTAGCAAAATGGAATGCATGTTCTTGTTCTTTTCTATTGTTTCCACTTGAAGAACTTCTCAAGACCTTCTGCAGTCATTTTGCTTCATCTACTTTCTATTTTTCCTTTTGGGGCAGGGGGTGTTGGATTTGACGGCTGTGGACTTATTTTTGATAAAGGTAAATTGTTGCTCTAAATCAGTACACAGCAGGTGCAAGCTATGTATACGAACATGAGCTAAGTCCCTTTGTAGCTGTAGGGAGCTGAGAAAATCAGTCCAACATATGCAAATCACATGCATTTACCATCTTGGACCAAAAGGCAAAAAGGTTTTTTTTTTTTTTTTATAATAAAAGTAACAGTTAAGGCAAAAAACCTTATAACCTGATAAAAAATGGATCTTGTGCCTAGCTCAAACCTAAAAGCTTGTTCATGGCGTGAGGATCGTCCAAGTCTCCAAGATCATTTTAAGAGTCATTTCCCATCCTACAGATGATGTGGCACCTGCCAAATTCGAGTGTGGGCAATATACTATGGGACTGAGCATTGGGTAAACCAAGAATTAGGATAGGCCCTGGTATATACTGAATTAAAAATAGATCTTTGGCCTAATTTTGTTTTGATAGGTATCTTTGGGCACAATTTAACCCCAAAAGCTAGCTCATGAGGTGGGAATTGCCCAAGACCATATAAAGAGTTCAATTGCTCATCCCACAAATGATGTGGGACTACTAACACAATTGTTTCTACTTGAGCTTGTGAACAAGTTACACCATTCATTAAAAACACTTGATTCCTCTTCATCGATTTTTTTAAAGCTTCTTGAAAAAAGCATTTGATTCCTTTCTAACCAGGGTACCCAAAAAAATCGTCTCGGTTATGGTGGTCCACATTAACTTAACGGCACCTTACTTCGTGCTTCCAGACCTGCTTTTCCCCTATTATGTAAGCGTAAATTATGATCATCGAAAGAGTCCTTTCCTCTATTTTGTAAGCTTAAATTCAGAAGACATCTAGACTTCATTTAAGAGATGTCTCCTTCCTTCCCTCAAAAAGTATGTATGGATTCTTTAGCACCATGTTGTCCAAATAATACACCAAGGATATTGTAATCCAAATTTGATTCTCTGCCTTGCCAACTATTGAGGGTTTTCTTCAAGTCTTCAGGCATCACCAGTTGAACTCCAAAAACATTCCAAAACATTAGGTCATTACCCAAATCTGCCATCTTTGTTTGCACTGTAAGTGAAGATGGTTGACTGATTCTGAGGTGTCTTCACATGAAAAATATCTCCCAAGAGGTTTTTTCTTCTCCTTTATAGATTATCTCGTGTCAAGCAAGCACCATGAGCTGTATTTCACCCAAAACAAGCTACTTTGGGGGCTCTTGTCTTCCAGATAATTTTCCAGGGCCAACACCTCTCTCGGCTGCTTGACCAGAACTTGTAGCAAGATTTGACAGTAAATTTGCTATCCTTGTTACCCGTCCATAGCATGGAGCCCTTCAGGTTCTCTTCCAGAGTCACTGGTTCCTGCTGCAAATATAACACACTCATTTTCAATCACTGAATATTCTTCTGATTTTAAATGTCATCTATTACCAGAATTACAAGCTGGAATAGTACGTTCCTTTGTGCATTCGACTTATCTGCTGGAGATCCTGGATTGACTCTGTCCGTTATTTAACCCATATTTTAAGTACTAACCGAGAAAATCACTCTTTGTTAAAAGAATTGGATATTTGACTCCTGATCATTTCCCATATATTCCTTAACTTGCTTGGAATTGAGATGCAATAGTAGTTGTTGTGTATCCTATATTTTCTGTATAGCTGTATCGTTGCTTTTTTGATTTCTGTCCAGTTGTTCTTTTCCTTTTCCTCTTCTGTTTTGGTGCTATTGTATTTTGATCTGACTGAGCATATGAGAGTGTAGTAGACAATGATATCTATCTCGTGTGAGCTCAATGAGAAGAATTAAGTGCATTAGTTTCCACTTTCCATTTTGCTGTCTGTAAAAGCACATGTATCGGTTCTTGTGGCTACTGCCGGGATTCTTATTCATTTTCTTAATCAATGTTTCAGGTTTTTGAGAAGTCTCTACTGTGCACTTTTTCAAGCTTTGAAGAGGTTGGAGCATATGTCTTATATTGTTATTAGTAGTCAATTTTTCCTCTGCCCATTCCTGCACAATAGGTTTAATATGTTATGGGTCAAAACTACGTAGGACTTGCTGCGTAAGTGGTCTCCTTTTGACATTTAAGAGAGAATGCCCACTGCTGAGAACAAGGGAAATTCCTAAAGAGATTTTGGGATCGATTTTATAGAGTTGGTTCTAACCATTAGCTGCGTTGAGTGTGTTTTAAGGGTTAAAAGAACAGTTTATTAGATTATTAACTTATTCATCTATGTTGCAGTATCTTGATATATTTCTCACAAGAGTTGATGGCTTAAGGCGTAGGTTGTCTTTATTGACATCTGGAGCTGAAAGCAGCAACTTAGATTATACAATTATACGGGAAACTTTTCAGGTATACTTGCTAATTGCTCAAAAAAATTGACCTCCTGTTGGTTTTACCCTTGCCTGGGAATTCAGTTTAGGTTTTGTTTGCTTCGCTGTTGGTTCTTGCTTTGCAGAGGATTTCACACAACATCCAAAATCAGAATAGTTTAGTTCTTTATTTTTTTTTACAAGGTAAATAAGTTTATTAATGATGGTAAAATATTAGCTGTATACCAAAAGGTTAAATTGGTTAGTGAAAGCATGAATTGTCAAACGGGCTCTTTGTACAACAAGAACAACCAATTATGCTTGGTTATGAACTTCAATCGTGGTGCTTGTGTGTCCTCAACTCCCCATCTACGTAAGCTTTAAGAAGACAGGGTTGATTCAACTTTCTTTAATCTCTAAATAGAGAGTTGGCTCAGCTTGATAGTTCTGCAAATTACATGTAGTGGTGTCCACTATCATAGTTGGCTGCTTAATTAACAGTTTTTTGTTTCCATGAAAAAGTTCCGGCACGATCCTTAGCGTTTCTTGCATACCTCTAAATTTGTCTGTCAATCATTCTTCTATTGTCTCCTATTCTTTTCTCTGGATTTCCACAATTTCTGATACTTGGAGTTGGAATGACTTGCTATACTTCTATATCTCGACTCGACTATTCTGTTGCTGACTTCTTCATTTAAATAGATCTCAATTTCCTGATTACATGCCTCCCATCTGGCCTTTTCATTTGTTTTAAACCAGTATTATTGAACTCAAATGGTTAAAGTGACATGCTTCTGTGCTGTCTTATCACTGAAATATTCTACATTTAATTTTGTTCTCACCTGTCTGATGAAATTAAGAATTTTGCATGAACTCTATCTAAATAATCATGTTAGGCCAACTGCTGCTTGATTAGCAATTGAAACTTCTTATACCATTCACACCATCTCAATTCTGCAATTTATCCTTGATATTCTTTCAAAACTTTCTGATCTTGCAAGAAATAAAAAAATTTCATAACCCACAATGAAACTAAAGGTACTCTCCTTCCTTTTCTTCCAGCGTGCATCAGATTATTTGACTCCACAGCTGAAGAACACAGAAAATTTATTGCGGATGTACAAATATTGGGCTCGCTTAGAATCAACTCTGGGGAAAGATCTAGTTGCAGCCCGTGGTGTCTGGGAGCGCCTGCTTAAAATCAGGTTTTCATGCACATGTTCTGTTATTATTTAGAATCATCAACATGCAAATTAAATTAAGCTCGATAATTTGTAATATGATCCAAAAGTGTCTTCCTTGTATCTTCGTTGTTGTAATATAATTTGTTTTGCAGTGGATCTGTGCTAGAGGTGTGGCAAGGGTACATAGCTATGGAAAGTGAGATGGGTAATATTAATGAAGCTAGATCTCTCTTTAAGAGATGCTACAGTAAACGGTTCCCTGGGACTGGCTCAGAGGTATGTTCTTGTAACAAACTGCTTATATAATGCAGTCAAATTCTGCTTCCTATTTGAACTGTCACCTTGAGCTTGTTGGTTGTGAAACATTTGAGCCGTTGAATTGTTAAAGGTACCTATAACATGTTCATTTAATTTTCCTTAGACTACTACACATAATCTTTGGTTCAGTTCCATCTGATCCGTCCCTACTTTAGTCATGATTTCCTTCAAGGCAAGGTGAAATGTTCAGTTACGATCTTATTAATTATATGTTTCTGGAGCAATCAATTTGGAAATGATTTTTGGGGCCATGAAAACAAACTTTTAATCTTCAGTGCTGTGTATTTGAGGTACACAAGTCTGTAATTGTGCTTTGAAGCGTGGTTTTTGTCATGCTGGCCTAATCTAATGGCTTGTATGAAAAGAAATTGTGCCTTGTACCGGAGAAATTTCTCTCAACTAATTAAGTACCATCAATTTTGCTATTTATGTGGAAACATGCTTTACAAACGAACATGTGTCAGAGTGATTAGTTCTTGATTCTCGTCAGTGCTTTATGTGGCTCCTTTTGTGCTATCCTTTACGTGTATCTGTTATATTTTATCTTTTACTGGATTGTTCTTTGCAGCCTAAGTTGCTATTTATTTCGAATTAGATGATACCCCTTCTTCTTCTAAAAAACAGAATCATTCAGGACATATGCAATTTATGGATTCGCTTCGAGAGAGAGTATGGTGCACTGGACGATTTTGACCTTGCCGTTAAAAAGGTAATGCAGGTTAATTTCATTGCTTCTAGAGTTTGCTCATATGTGTAGTTAATTCGTGCTTCAGTTGTAAAGTAAGATGCCTATCTTGGCCGCGGGCAAGCTTCTTGAGAAGACTCGATCAATTGGTTTTTCATTATTTAATAAGAAAGATGGCAAATCCTCCTATCAAGGAGGAACATGAGTTTAAGGATTGCTTGCCATAGGGGAACATTACAAATCTCTCCAATGCATTTCAGAATTCTAATTACTCAAGACTAGTAATTATGTTAACTCTATCTTTCCATAATCAATAAAGAATATTAGAAATTTAGCAATCTGCCTGATGTTGCTCATGTAGCTTGCATCAGTGATGTAATTGTGCTTTTCTCTTTGGTATGCACCAGTTGCATTTTAGTTTAAAAAAAGCATTTCTGGTGGAGCTACTCTTTTTTTTGTGTGGGTGCATCACTCTTCTGATGGGAATATCTGTTCTCTGAGTATTTTATTGGCGGATGTTATTTCTGATGGATCTGCTTCACCCTTCTCTAATTGTCTCAGGTCACTCCTCGCCTTGAAGAACTGCAGTTATTCAAACTACAAGAAGCTAAGAACATCGGTGTGTCAGCAGATGATGGAGACAATTCTAGGAAGAATGTGCGTGAAAAGAGGAAGCCAGTATCTAATTTAATTGAAGAACAATCTCCTGCTAAACGTCACAAAGATAAAGCTAAAAATGTTAAAATCACTTCTGAAGATGGTAAAGGCCACACAAAAGAACCGGTCAAGGTAAATGATAAAAAACCAGATGTGGCTGCCAGCAAACCAGTGAGTGGAAGCAAAAAAGAGAACAAAGATGTCGCTTCAGGGAAACCGCAACATTATAATGACCAGTGTACTGCATTTGTATCTAACCTTAACCTCAAGGTAGTTGTCTGCTGATGTTTCTTGAAGCCTAACCCCTCCTGAATGAAATTGCATACCTTAGCGACCTTCAGTTAATTGGTTGTTTGTTACTGAGACAGGCGACCCATGATGACCTACGTAGATTCTTCAGCGATGTTGGAGGAGTGGTTGCTATACGAATATTAACAGACAAGTTCACTGGCAAGTCAAGGGTATCTCTCTTTCTCTAGGCATACACAGCAAGAAATTTAGCTTATGCTTACCTGCTAAGTCTCAACAGTGCAGTGTCAAGTTCCTTCTCTTTTGCCATATAATTATAAAGATTTACCCTCTAGCTCTTAATACGATACGCCCACTAATTTTGGTGATTTCTAAAAAGTAACCTTAAAATTTTTGTTGTTCTTTTCCACAACTCCCGGATCCAATTTCATGAGATACTGACCATCTGGGAAGTCAAATAGTTTTTTTATTTTTACCATTTTTTTTAATTTCTAAACATTGTGCATTCGAGTATCTGTTGCAGAAATCAAGGAATGAAATAAATTGTGAAAATTAGATATACAGAATTGTCATTTGAAACCCATAGATAGTCACCTGTATTGAGTGGGAATGCACAAAAGTCTTGCTAAGTGAACAGTTTGTCTGGACACAGAGCTTGCACCTCCAGCAATTGCGAAATTTCATGATCCACTGAGAACACAATCATCAGAATCAATTAAATGGTTCTAACTAGATCCTCGACCTAGATTGGGCAACTATTAGGATTAGTTCTTGTGAAGTTCTCAAAAATTGTGGGACTTGTGCATAATAGAATCGAACATTTTTGAGCTATATTATATGTCATTCATAATTGTTTCTTCGTTGAACATGTTAAGGGATTGGCTTATGTGGATTTCTCGGATGACAAACACCTGGCTGGAGCCGTGGCAAAAAACAAACAGACATTGCTTGGGAAGAGAGTGAGCATTGCTAAGTCAGATCCCAAGGGCAGAAAGAAAGGAAGTGCTGCTCCCGGTACATCTTTGAGACAAGGTATGGTTTGCTTCAGTTGTTTTCACAGGATTTGCATGTTCTTATTAGTTCCATTCTCTACCTTGATGCAATTACTTCATAGATACTTATTCATTCTGTGTCAACATTTGGAGAAACTGATGTGTAACAAGGTAAAATTCTAATGGATGCAAATATTGTTCCTTTTTGGCGCATACTTGCCTGTGTTATTTCAATTCTCAAGGAGACGGGGACATTTTTTCCCCTTTTCTGGTTTTCTCTGATGGAGCTTGAATACGTTTTCAAGTATAGATTTCTAATCTTTTCCCGTAATTTTGGAGTTCATGTTACCTTGTTCACCTCTTTTCTGGTTTCCTTGGTCTTTTTTGCTGTGTTTTCTCTATATCTAGTTCCGATTTCCTGTATCACCACTTTTATGTTTTGGCTTGTGCAATGGTTAACCATTTGCAGCTTTTTTTGGTGTTGAGCACCCGATGTAGCTTACTGCAGAATGGACTATTATACCAATGTTTCATGATCTTCGTGTGTTACTAATCTTGTTGAATCTAGTCACAGTATTTCTATTCATTGCATACTTTTGCCTGTTGTCTCACTGTGACACAAGCTGAGGGGGTTAAAATGGCAGGTGATAATGCTGATCAAACTACTGAGAGTTCAAAATCAGGTGCCAAAAATTCTGCTGAAGATTCCGAGGAGGGGCTTCAACCTTCTAGTCGTCACCGGGCATCTAACATCCAGCTCAAAGGTAAGAATACGTTTGCAATGCCCAGAGCTGTCAGGCCACTTGGTTGGGTTGACAAAGATAAACCCAAATCAAAAGAATCTGATTCTGTGGAAGATGAAAATCCTAAATCAAATGATGAATTTCGAAAAATGTTCATCAAATCTTGACATAACTTGAAATATGAGAAAGCACTAGATATAGTTGTGTATGTGTCTTCATAAGATGTTAAACTTTAGTAAGCTTTCTATATAGTTGTGTTAACCTTTTATGGGTATATTATGAGATCTAAGCTTTATGATCTGATGACAACTATTTCTCAATCAACATTTTTGAATCCAATCTCGAACTCTGAAGTGCATTAAATTAAATGATTGTACTGTAATAGTAGTAAATTCGTTGTTTGAAATCCTGAAATACGACACGCTTAATAGCAATTCATCAATTAGTTACCAATCACCATGCTAATATTTGTGAATGTAGTACTTGTATGGGAATCTATCTCTCAATCATGATTAACTATTGTTATCAATATTTAAGAAATGGTAAGATTTGGGATTCCCGCCCTTTACGTTTGAAAGGAGTTTTGGAGTGTGAAGAAATAATGAAAATGAGGTGGGGCAAATTTTGATGATGAAAACAGAAAACTATGTGAAAAATGACAAGTCTACGGCAGGGATACCCATGTCTAATCTGAAACTGTGGTGGTTTTCTTACACGACAAAACAAATCTGACACTTGAGTAACCTCAGAATGACAACAACATTTTTTTCCAGGACAACACACTATTTTACCCTTGAAACAAAAAAATAATTCAATTTTTTATGCACTGATTTTGCTCATGGGCCAGCGGAGATCCATCTAATTCAGAAGTCATTTGGTGTACTAATTTCTTATAAAGGGAACAAGTAATGGTAATTTTAGTTTAATAAATTAAAATGTTATGAGTAATCTAAATACAATTATGAGCAAGTGTTAAATTTTTTTTTACTGTTATAAAAATACATAATGTGAAAAGCAAAGTCAACGAATTGGGAATATCATTGTACTTGATGATAGTAATACTCCTCTGTGCTAACTGTAGATAAAAAATACAGATTCCTATATTTTGAAACACTTTCGATCCATCTATAAAAAGGAAATCGAGTTAATTACACTAAATGCTCCTACAACACAATTTATACTTATGTACACTCTTCTATATGATGGAAGATAGTACTATTGCACTTAATAGAAAAGGTTGTCTTTCTCAGTTCCTATTGCAGGTAAAAAGCGTGTTTATAAGCAAGAAGAATATTTTTTACTGTGGCGTGCATTCACTTACTTTTAAGAAAAGAAAAGAAAACACACTGCATGTTTCTAACCTTTTTTTTTTTTAAACCCTTTATTGGATCACTCAATTCTCTTACTCTGTATTTCAGCTTTCTAAACCAAACTTATTTCTCTTTACTCTTTATTTAGTTGATTATGCATTTTGTCTCCACCACATACACTAAATAAATATTCTCTCTTCGTTCATTTCTATTTGTCACTTTGTAAATGACTAATAACCATATCAATTGAGGTAGCACTTGCCTGGCGTTTTTTTTCCACCTACCTTGCTTGCTTGCTTGCTTGCTTACAATCTTTGGTATTGAGAATTGGGTGATTAATACTGAGAGTAGGAACAGAAAAAAAAAATTATGGTTTTTTGTTATATACTAAAAGTGACAAAAAATTATTATTGATATACTAGACAAATAAATGTGTACATAGGAAGCACATAAATGAAGCAAAGAAATCACTTATATGGTAATTAAATTATGTCGAGCGGATTGTTATGTACTTATGTTGACTAATTACAATGATAATAATAAGGTTATAATAATTATACAAGAGTTACTTATTCAAAAGTTATTTTTATATTTTTAAAGAGTTTAGTATATTCTTGCATGGCTATACTTTAAAATTATATTTTCTACGTTTTAATTTGTTTTTTCTTATTTATTTTACACAGAGTTTAGTAAAAATAACTCTTGAATCTTATAGTCTTAAATTATATGTACATATATATGTGCCAAAATATCTTTTAATATGGGGTTATGTGGAAATTCGCAAATAATTAAAAAGTTGCTGGATAATTAAAAGTAAGAAACATGCAGTGTATTTTCTTTTCTTTAATTGCATAACAAAAATCTTAATGCTTTTGTTGTTAGAGTACGATAAATAAATTGAAACAGACGAAAATATTAATAAGTTAACAATAGGTTCATGTGGGAATCCATGATGATCCGTCAAAATAGGGGAAATTTATGACCATAACTCTCTGTTCCTTCATGAATAGTAAGTACGTATCTCTTTTCAAAAATACAATTTAAAGGTTATTATATTTCTCTATTTCTAAGTTATGAGACAAAATTACGTAAGGCTATGAAAACACATTCATTTTTTATCAATATCAATAAATAAGAATTTAAACAGTAAGTAAAATTAGTCAAATACACCTTAAGTAGGGCTGGACCAATCATCTGAAAGTTGCTGGTTCTATCAAGAATTAGAATCTCCAAATTTAAAGTCTTTTTTGTTTTCTCAATAAATTCAGATTATAAAAGCTGGTTCAGAATATTTACTTTTGATTCACCTTTTTTTTTAAAAAAATAAATTCAACATGGGCCATATATATTGTAGCATGTACTATATGGAGAATATATAAAGGATTGGAAAAAGAAAAAGCAAATTATATAGAGCATGCAAATATTCCCTATATATAATGAAAACTTGTCGTGTTTTATATATCCATATACATTGAGGTTCTTCACACCAATCTATATATCTAGTGTTGGAATGTGTGCACATAATTTAACCATGCAATGGAGTACTAATAAATGGTATTCTACTTCAGTTGAACGTAGAGCGGCTTAATCAGAAATTTAAGTTCAAATCATTTTGAATACGAAGTCGTCTTTGTTAAGAAGTCTTTTAATGAACAGGACATTAGGATCGTGAAGCTAGATGATTTTCATAATATATATATATATATACACACATTAAATAAATGATTTTTTGAAGAAAAAACTCCTAATTATATCTTGATCATTTTAAAATTGATCCGACTCCCAAACACTGTTTTTCCCTGTGAATGAAAATAATCCTTATTTTAATTAACCACAATAATAATTCACGTGGGTAATCATTATATATATATATATATACTCAATAATCAATATATAGTGAGTGGAAAATGTGTACATAAAGAATGTTCGATGAGCAAATTTTATAAAGTTGTAAATCTAAAGGAATTCTTTTTCTCCTTTATCATCAAATAATATTTTCTTTTTTTCGAGCCACATTCTAGTAGTCGTAGTATTTCTCATGTATCTTCTTGTCGTTCATTTTTTACTAAGTATCTATTATTTTTATACTTTAATTATTATATTATTTTGCTATTGTTATATATTGTTCAAAATGCTTTAATTTCATTACTTTTTTTTTCCACTATATATTTTAGGTTATTTTTCCTTGAGTTGAGGATCAAATATAGGAGTAAGATTTGTGTATAGTATTGACCTTTCTGACCTGATTCTACTTTATGAGACTACATTGATATGCATATAGTGTACCTTTCCGACCTGATCCTACTGTCTGAAACTACATTGATCTGCGTATAGTCTATCTTTCCAATTTGATCCTACTTTTCGAGACTACACTAGATATGTTGTTTTTACTAGCCAATTCTCAATGGGGGAGGGGGTGGTGGGGTATGTAGAGAATTAGTAGAAGATACGAATGGATATGTGTTGGTGTAAAAGAAAAGATAAGTCTTTTTAACTTTGAATCTCATGCCTTGCCTTGAAGAAGAATATAATATAAATGTCTGGTGTGTGCATGTGCCTTTTTTTTCTGAATCTAAAATGTAGACACAAATATTTAAAGCCAAAAGAATGTTCTCAACGGTTACTCTTTATTTCTTTTACTTTTTGTTTTCTAACACTTTTTCAATTTTTTATTTTAAAAAAAATAAAAGAAGAAAAAAGGGAAACATTGCTTATGTCTTGTCCATATCATTGAACAATCACCTATCTCATTTAATTACATCTTCGAATTGACGTATGATTCTCCTACATAACCATTTTCCCAACTAAATTATTATTTTTACCATCATAAAAGTTAATTTCATTTATTTTGTTTGCAAAATAAATAAATAAAAGAATATATAGTAAGTTAACATTTTGCCTCTTGTTGTTAACGTTGAGGCAAAATGTTTGAGAAATTTAACTATTAATATTAATGCCTTCGACGACATAATTGTGACTATATGCTAAAAATAAATTTTAACATTTTATCTTTGACGGTTAGTTAAAGATTTACATGTTCTTCAAGTCTGATAATAAGGTGATGTATAAAGTTACTTGTATTCGAAAGAGAAGGTCAATTGTAAATAATACTCGTTAGACGATCTATGGAACTTTCCTAGTGAAAGTGGATCGGTAGCAATCATGATTTGAGTCATCGATGAAGAATTTAATATAATTATAGGTCACAAACTAGAAATGGGTCAATTAACACTTCTTGAGAATGAAATACAATCAATTGCTAATATTTTCCAACATCAATAATATTCAAAACTTAGTACTTGTCTAAAAACCATTTCCTTGCAAAAATTAATTCAAGCGGACAATAATATTTATATTAAGATAGATTGTTTGTAGGTGATTTATGCATCAAACTGTCTTTTCTTAAATAAATAAAAATTTGTATCATGGTTACAGTACAAAAATGTTGAATTCTTAATGTAAATGATCATATATATATTTGAAGTTGGAGAAAGTCAGGTATTGCATGAGTGCAAAATGTGGCAAAATGATAATAGTGTCAGCTTTCGAAAACCCCTATGCTATGACTTGAAGCAAAGCAATGCTACATGCTTTCGTATTATTTGGCTCATGTTGGTATAACAAGTTATTTTATTAATAATATTTTGAAATTCTAAATTTAAGTATTATTATTTTATATAATTATTTAATACTGAGAATAAATTGGGAAAAAAAGTAATTAAATTTTTTTAATTTGCTAAAATAGATAAATATTCAGAATGAAATATCTATTTTTAATATAGCTAGGAGCCAAGTAAAATAAAACGATCGAGTACATTACAACTATTCAATCACAAGGAATCCCAAGGTTCAAAACTGTAGAATTTCTATATATATGTGTGTGGTTGGAAGTACATAAAGTTGAGCCCACTATTCATTTTACAAGCATACAGAGAAAGAGAAATTATGCAAACAAGGATTGACATACATATATACTTCAATTATTATTATTAATAATAATAATATATGGGGCTCACTATTTCTATATATATATGTTTTTGAGTATTTCTCAAACAAAGCTACTTCTTTTTTCCTACAAGTAACTTCCTTGACATGTAATATACTCATGAATCAATTGGACCATATATATATATATATATAGTGATGATTATAAACAAAAGATTTTTACTGTTTTTTTTTTTTGGGGGGTGGGGGGTGGGGGGGGAGTAAAGATGGTTTGCTAACAGGTGTTGCAAAATTTCAAATAAATGTTTTTTGGGTGTAATTATTAATACAAACTTTTTTATTACTAGCTATTAAGGTCAACTAATTCTTTAACCAAAATATTTAAGGAGACCCCACTAGCTAGGTAATTTAAAAGACTTAGGCTAACATATATATTGCAATAATGCATTCTTTTTATATTGTCAAATCACTCAAAAAAAAAATAACGTAACTTGTCTTAAAAATATAGGAGTAGTAATTAGACAACTTATAAATAAGACAAATTATCATTTACAATATATAAATTTGACTAATTGTAATTAACTACTGTTCACAAGAATTAATCTGTTGACAATTTAAACAAGCCAACTAATATCAAAATATCTAGTTAGTTGTTGGAGTATTACTAATTATATAATTGCATGAGTAATTATAAGCCTGCTTAAGCAGGCAGAGAGTGATATAATGTACTCCATATCGATATGCTGCCTGTTAAAATTGCAATTATTTGTGTTATAATTTTGGTCAAACACACTTTTATAAACAAGAGAAAGCATGCAATAAATTTCCTTTTGAAGTAAAAAAAGGGTAAGAGAGAGAATTTGATATTAGTGAAATTAATGATTGTTATCTCAAGATCTACTCCCTTTTATACTGGTTACTTATTACTAGAATAAATTTTATTTTTACTTGTTATTTTTGACATATTAAAAAAGAGACAATAATTTTTTTAATATATTTTATCCTTAATATTAAATACTTAGTTTCTAAATCATTTTTCAAGACATCATTTAATAGAGATAGTTTGATAAAATATTTACATCATTAATTATTTTCTTAATAGATGTGTCAAGTCAAATTGTGACAAAGAAAAGCGAACGGAGGGAAGTATATACTCCCTCTGTCCCTAATTACTTGTCCACTTTTGAATTGATACACCTATTAAGAAAACAATTATTGACATAGTGAGTTTATCATTTTATCCCTATTAATTATGAAGTAGATGAATTAAAAACTTAAGGTTTTCAAGAAGTTCTACATTTTTCAAAGTAATTAATTGAGGGTATAATAGATAAAAAAAAATTATCCTTTCTTGATTTATCAAAATTGACAAGTAATTAGGGATAACTAAAAAAAGAAATTACTGTTTCGAAATTTTAAAAAGTGGTAATCGATGGGTAAATTTATAGGCTTACCTAAAATTGTGTAATTAAATGATCATTTTGATTTGACTAAAGCAAATAGCTCTTCCTCATGAAAATATCACATTGAAGGTTGGATGTTTGGTACTGGCGAAACATATTTAATTTGAATATAACTCTTATAAGATAAGATTATCATTTAGCTCTACATGCCTAACGTACTAGTGCATCACGCACATGATATTAATATGGCATATATGTCTAAAATTAACATAGATATATGAAATATAGGATGTAACATCAATAGCTCATGGCGCTACGCCTATTCGATATGCCATATAGCTAACTTTCCCATATATTTTTGACTTACGACCCGTTTGTCCCCAAGTTTTATTTGGAAAAATTAGGAGAAAATTTGACCGTTGGCGTTTGGCAACATAACTTGGCAATTTTTTTTGTCAAGAATCCCAAGTTTCAAAATACTAGAAAAAAAAAATTAGTTTTTGAAAACTTGGAAAATATTTAGGAACTTTGAAAAATTCAAAAATTACCCCAAACTTTTATATTTTATAAAAAATACTCATTATTTATTACTTCCGACTAATATATATTTATAGGAATAGTTTGCCGGCAAGAGATTGTTCGTAGAATGTGGGAAGATTATATAAAGAAATAGTTTGTTACTACCTCCTCCGGAGGTTGTTATAATTATAACTGAATTAGTGACAAGTATGAATATGCATTAATATATTGCTCTTGCCTATATTGTTGTTGATTGTTATCAATTATGTTATAAAGTTATTTTTAACGGAACATATTCATTATAAATAGATAATACAAACTTGTAGGTATTTTTAATAGTTTTTAGAACTTGTGAGTATAAATCATATTTTTTGAAATAGTCAAATATTTTTAGGGAAACTTGGGGCCAAACACAAAATATTAACTTGAGAAATAGTTGAGAACTTGAGACCAAACGCTAGCTTAACTTCTTCTTTTTTCCACAAATTTTATTACACTCTTAAAAGGCGATACTAGCTAGTAAAATACATGATTTTGCATCGAATAACATATGTCTTTTGCCCACTTTGAGCTTCATCAAGTGTCCTCACAAAATTTAGACCCGTAATTTTATTTCATCAATCTCGATCTAGAACAAATTTAACATTAAAGTTATGAACTCGACTGAATTAATTATATTTGAAGCTAAAATTCTTAATTCTATATATATTCAACAAAGATATTTCAATACTGATTGAGTCAATATTTAATCTTTGTTATACTCACTATTCCAACACGTACATTGAGTCACAAGAGTATGTAACATCTATCGATTTTTGCACAAATATAGATATATGATTCTTCTGCTACAATTTGTAATAAGATAAGTGTAATAAATGATACAATTATAAAAACACAAGGAAATTGTGAGATCAAATAAATACACAGATAATTAGGGGCTGGCAGTGATTGAGATAGATGGACAATTTTTTATCAGAAATCTTGAAAATTGTGATCAAATTTCTATGTGTGTACTGTTTATGTATTCTATCTACCCCATTTATTATTTCATGTGGCCCTGCTACATTACAGTACTATAATAATTAACCCAACCTCCTTTTCTACTCAACTAGTATACTCACCCCTCACCCCCTTTTATATATTTGGAATGTTGAACAAATCCTTTTTTGGTATCAGTGATGAAATACCAGAAATAGTAATACATTTTTACATTTAAATTTAATTATAATTAAATTTGAAAAAAATAAATTATTATTACATCTCATCTGTCACCAAACAGTACTAATGGTACTAGTTTATGAAGAACTTTTTTAAAAAAATAGAAAAAATATGGGATATTTTTTGCTTTTTTGAGTTGACTAATTCATAGGATAAAATAATTTAAAAACAAGGAGAAAAGGAGATGGAATCATATTATATTAGCAGTTGAATGGACCAGAGAAGTGAAGACAAAAAATTAAAGAGTCTCTAAACAGAGTGGTAGATTTTGGAATAAAGAAAGGATAATGAAGAATATTTTAAAGTCTTTTGTGGATTCAGAATTTCATAAATTATGAATTTATTTTTGAGCATGTTAAAAAATGTTTGCGTCGAATATTCTAGCATTTACAACTTTTTATTATTGAAATTACAGTCAAAAGGGTATTATCATAAGTTATTTTATCCACCTTTTCCTATCAAAAATAAATTCACTACATTTTAATCTCTAAAGTGTTTTTTTTCTTTTTTAAGACTACAGTGTTCAGACCAGTTTCCGCATTGAGGGATATTTGTCATATGATTAATACTAAAGGATTATGCGTAAAATAGACACGTAAACCTCATATTAAAATACTACTTATCAAGAGTGGCTCGTTCAAATGGCAAGTATGCTCATCTTCCACTCTACGATTATAAGTTCGAGTTATTAATAACCAAGAATTTTCAGGTAAGAGGAATAAAAATAAAATTAATTGTGTCCCTCGTCTTTTTGTTATAAAAGATGGTAGCTCCTTAATCTTTAGGACACAAAGAATATATATAATGCACACATTTGTAACTTCTTTATTTCATTTACTCTTATTTATGTATCTAGACTAGATAACAGCTTTTTTTCTAGCCATGGAGTGATAGAATTTTTCTTTTTTAGATTAATACAGTGGTCGGAATCAATTTGGACATGTATAAAGTAATCAACGACGATAGGAGGATCTTAAGAATTTTGTTCAATTTTAATCATCAAAGCTTGATTCTTCTGAAGGAGTCATCATCATTTTAACAAAGTTTTTAATATTCAAACTCAGAAAGTATAATTTTTCAGTGTACAATCAAAAATCAAATAGAACGAATTACAAAAAATAGGGGGAAAGAGTAATTTCAGAAATAGATACTAGTATAAATAAAACAAATACTCCTAATATTGGTAGAAAATTTAAAAAGTTATATGATATCTTCTCATCATATAGGTACAAGTAATTTTGTTCATTAAAATTTAAATGAATTTAAAGTACTAATTACATATAGTAATTTCAACTTCATTAACTTTCGTATAGTAATTTCAGTAATGAAATAAAATAATGTGTGCGTGAATATTATTTAAGAATAGAAAAAATATTTCTAAAGATTGTTAATAAAAACATAATACAAAAAAAAATTGAAAATGAATAAATAAATAAATTGAGGATTAGTTTTAGGAACTGAGACTTTATAATTAGGTGTACAATTGTCTGAGATTGCGTGTTTGAAAGAAGAAACTGATGGATGGACTCTGAATAATATGCAGTTGTCCTTTTGATATTCCACAACCACATCATTATTTTATTTTTTCACTATTTTCTTTTCATTTCACTCTCATCGTATAATACAATTTAATTATTTATTATATTACTTTCTTCGTATAAAATAGTTTGACTGAATATGATTTTTTTAAAATATTGTAATATTTTAAATTACCTTTTAAAAAAGTAATATTTGTGGACTATTTGTCTAATAAGTGGGATCTAATAACTTAGTAGTAATAAGGATAAAATTTTGATATTGTCATTAAATATTTGTATGTGTTATTTTTTTTTGAACCGGTTAAAAAGAAGAGTGTACTATTGCCACCTATCTATTTTATTTGTTATTCTTATTAAGAATAGATGGTCAAAAATAGTTATCATTTTAAAAAATTAAAATATAATTAGTTGTTTGTTTTTACGGTTTCACCTTTTTAACTTAAAAAAATAATAAAACTAATATAGTATAAAAGAAAGAAGCATTAAATTGAAAAAAAAAAAAAAGAAGAAAAAAATAGTTACATTATCCTTTAGTTCATAATAATTTTTAGAATGCAAAGTATAAAATGGAGAGGAGGAGAGAGTATAAATTGGGACAAAGGTACTATTATTACAGTACTCATTGTGTACAATTTTTTATATATATATATATATTATTTTACTTATTTTGGATCATCTATTTGCTTATAATTGTTTCTTAAGCAACTTGATTGTATAAAACTCTTCTAACGGGTCAGAATACAAAATTTTAGTATAATAAGGTCATTATTTATTTTTATTTTTTGTTACAATAAACTATAAAGTATAAAAAAGAGTGATGATTTAGTGCCGCTAATAGAAAGTCTGAAGTTTGAAGAAATTAACCCACTAACCATGTCATCTATTTTCAGCTAAACACCTAATTATACCGAGTCTATCACTCTGATTAAAATCAATTACCTTTAATCAATTTGTTATTGCTAAATAGGCACTTTGGCCTTTTGAAGGGAAAAATACAGAAAAGGAAAACTTTAAAGAATTCTAAAATTAATAATTTATTCGATCATACTTTTAAAATCAATTTATTTAAATATGTTTTTTGAGAAGTATTTTTGGCGAGAAATATTTTAAATTACCGTTGATTTAATGAGGTTTTAATTCATAATTTGAGAAATATATTATATATTTTTTTAAAAAAAAAAAACTGGTCGTTAGTTGAGCCTACCAAAATTCTTTTATTTTGTACTTTGCTATTTCAGGGCAGGTTTGCCGTTCTTTTTTCAACCAAATAATAAAGAAAATAGAACTCCAAACAGCACAGAATAAACATTTAATGGAACTCATTAATTTTATGAAATCTTTTGGCAATTTACTAGTTGTAGTACTGTGCTTAAATTAATTAATTTATTATAAATAAAATGCACACCAATTTCTTTTCTCTTGTTTTTGCTTATATTTTTTTAAGTCTCAATAATACAAGAATCATAGCGCGAAAATAAAACAAACAAGAAAAATTAATTCTCCTATGTATGAAATGATGGGTTTTTTCTTATACTAATTACATTGAAAAGTTGATTTGCTTTTCACGGTTAATTTAAGTGATTTATTTATATAATATATAATTGTATATTTAAGCGATTTATTTTTTTCTTATACTTTTCATTTATCGGAGGATAAGTCAAATTTATATAAAGCAGATCACCAGTCTATTCTCAATCAATGTGTGATTTTTACCATTCTAATATTCCACATATTTTTAATTTAAGGATACAAAATTTAATATTTTTTTTTTACTTTTTAAATTTCATGCCGAATTAAAATCAGACAAATTAATTGATACAAATAGAACAATAAATATTCTTCTTTAAGCGAAAAATAAAATAAATATTAAATATACTTTAATTATAGGGTGTTAATGTCATTAAGATTCACATGAGTTGCATGCATGAGTGGATATTTTGGTCAAAGTTGGTCTTCAAGAGAGTAGTTTTACATTAATACAAAATGTAATTAATAAATCACGAGTGGCATAATGAGCCACATAAAGGCTTTGTTGCTTATATGCATAATTAATTTCATGCATTTGATTTGCTAGCTATTACTACTCCCTCCATCATATTATTTCCCCTTTTCACCCGTATTAAAAAAATTATAAATAAGAAGATAATTTTATTAATATAGCTCTTAAAAAACTTTTTGAAATTTTTGCAAATAAATATGAATATTTTCAAAAAGAATTAATTGTAAGAGTAATTTAAGAAAAAAGTAATTAATATTTTTCTTAATTTAATAAGGTGAATAATTAATTTTAATAAAATGATCAACTAATTTAGGACGGAGAAAATAACATCTTATCAATTAAATATACACTAATAGTAATATAAAAGAAATTACACTACCCATTTATTTTTCACCTACTATAATTAATATATCATTTATTATGTTGTGTAGGTCACAAAGCATGTTTGCCATTTGCAATTTATTAATAACTAACTTTCAAGTAATATGGTTGTAGAAAATTTCTTTATTTTTCAGCATATATTAGATATAAGTTCTTCTTCATAATGAATTTAAGTTATCCTATACATTAACAACATAAAGAATTTGAAAAATAGTAATAATATATAACTTAACGTGTGGCTATAAGTTAGTAGTATTATTTTTCGTAAGTTATCTTAGCTTGACGTGAAATTTTTAAATTTGATTATCCAAATTCAAAACGTGTCGGATAGATTTAGACGAAACAAGTTACTTTGGCTTTTGAAAATTCACCTCAAGGTAAAAGTCATACTCCACATGGAACCATCACCTTCTTGCTTGCCTTAATCTAGCAGTTTAGATTTATGTGCATTTTTCACCAATATTCATCTCATTCTATTTTCAAAACCAAAAAAAAAAGAAGAAAAAAGATTGCTTGTAAAAGAGTTTATATATTTATGTACTAAGAATTAATTTATTTTCCTTTTTGTGTTAAGAAAGTCTTTATTGGATTCTCTGTATGTCTCTCTCTTTATCTTCCTCACTCTCTCTGACACACTGCACTCTCTATATGGCGTAATTTTGGTGCCTGATAGTGCAAGCTAAGCAAGCACCCCACTTTTTTCCTTTTCCTTAATTTCCAAAAAATATTTTTCTCCACTAAATAAATAAAATGAAAAGAAAAAAAAAAAACTTCATACTATTTTCATCTACCTATATTTTTTTTTTTTTTTTAAAAAAAAAAGATGACTTAATAGTGACCATCTAAAAATAAAATATACTACATGATAAATTAACGTAGACAGATCAAAAATTTGAAGTTTATAAATTCTGAATTCTAACTCTTTTGGAGTTTTTGGTGTCTAAATTTATAATTTATGTTATATTAAATGAATCTTTTAAAAATAAATATAGAATTTGAATCAAAATTATTGAATTATGTTCGTATTGTATCGTATCGAAAATGGTACATTCTCCTATGTAATTATAATATAGTTTAATTAATTACTATGTTTATTTATAAATAATCTAATTTTGTAAATATTTTTTACAAAAAGGATATTAAAATCAAAGTCATTAAATAAATAAAAATGTTTTTTTTTTCCCTCTCTCCTCCTATCTCTCTCCAACTCTTTTTTGGGTCCTCACTACTTCTATAAGCTCATGTTAAGTGCTTCACTCACTAGCAAAAACCACAACAAAAACACTCTTTCCCCTTCGTCTCTCTTCACTTCATTCCTTTGTTTATTTTTGTCTATCTCATCTTCTTCATCATCTCTTTCATTTATATTATCCCCAATATTAACTCCATAAAAGAAAACAAAAACAATCTTGATCATTTTTGTAGTTTTGTCTCTTGCTTTTTAGAAATCTTAAAGAATCTCTTTAATTTTCACCTTCACTACTCTTCTTGATCTCTGCTAGTCTTTTTTTTTTTTCAAGAAAACAATTTTGCAAGTGTTTGACCCTTTTCTCCTTCACTTTCAAGAACTCAAAATTTAACAATGATCGTAATAATAGTACTTCAAAATTTAATTGTTCTACATTCCCATAATGAATTGGTGAGAAATTAATTATGTTGATGATGCATGAGAGGGTCAATAATGTATTATTTCCTAGTTGTTTCAAAAAGAGTGGACAAAATTTGTGAAGATCTCCTATGTTTTTTTAATTTGTTTTCCTACTTTTCTCTACTAGTTGAAGTCAGCCACTAGTTTCAATTTTAATCATTTTAGTCTATATAGCTCTACTACACCTATATCTTAGCTTGTACTAATTATAATAAGTTCCTATCTTGTCCCCCACATAAGTACAAAAGATTTTCTTGAAAGAGGATAGATATGGAAGTTCCAAGTCAAGATCATGAGGATATGCCAATACCAATTAACAGCACATATGTAGGAGGTGGAGGACACATGATACATCATGATCCTACACCACCCAACAATACCAATCACATTATACCACCTTCTATGAATAGTCCTCCTATTGATGCACCACCAGTAGCAACTGCAGCAGATCATCAAGTACCTTTCAAGAAAATGGTCAGGTACTGTTAAATTGTTATACATTCTTTTAATTATGTTACCTCTCCCACGTGCGGGCCTAATGAGCTAAACATGTTAGTGTACTAGTACATTTTTTTGCCTTGGTATGTGACACCTCAATTATTTGTTTGTTAGAGTGTGTGACCGTATCATATATAGACTAATTCTTTTTAATGAGCTAATAAAACACAATACAACATTTAAGGGAATTATTTGATGACGCATTTAATTAATTGTGTACTGTTTGGACAGATACAAAGAGTGCCTAAAGAACCATGCAGCATCTATGGGTGGTAATGCAACAGATGGATGTGGAGAATTCATGCCAAGTGGTGAAGAAGGTACAATTGAAGCCCTCATTTGTTCAGCTTGCAATTGCCATAGAAATTTTCATAGAAAAGAAATAGAAGGTGATCAACAACAACTTCAATTACCTTCTTCTTGTGATTGCTTTCATCATCTCAACAACAGAGGAGGATCAACAAAAAAAGTTTATTTAGGACATAACCATCACAAAACTAGTAGTACCCTTTTAGGTCCTGAACCATTTGGTACAATAATTCCAACTAGACCAATAATACCACCACATCATCAAATGATAATGTCTTATAACATGGGCTCACTTCCTAATTCTGAATCAGAAGAACATGATCAAGATCATCATATTGGTGGAATTATGGCTATGGCTAGACCATTACATCATGTGAAAAAGAGATTTAGGACTAAATTTACTCAAGAACAAAAGGATAAAATGCTCAATTTTGCTGAAAAAGTTGGATGGAAAATACAAAAACAAGAAGAAGGTGTTGTGCAACAATTCTGTCAAGAAGTTGGAGTTAAAAGAAGAGTGCTTAAAGTTTGGATGCATAACAATAAGCATAGCCTTGCCAAGAAGAATATTATTCCTAATGAAAATCAAGTTTGATGATTTTTATCTACTTTGTTTTTTTATTATTAGCAATAATAATATGTAGTGTAGTACTAGTGCATGTGGGGAATTTTGGAATGGTGGAGGAGAGCTTTAATTTCTTATGGTTGTTTTGGATTTTGTCTAACTAATTAATCTCATCTCTCCACTGCTGACTGGATTTATATTTATCTTTATTTAATTGTACACTTTGACTAATTTATGAGTCAACTATAAATATATATTTGCATTGCTCCCTAGACATTTGTATAAACTATAAGGAGTTTTTTTTGTTTGTTTGTACGGATGACACTTGTGTTGAACCAATCCCCCAAAAATAGGAATTAACCGGACCCCCCAAAAAAGAAACAGAAATTTGATCTTAAAGATTAATGAGTACTATCTAATTTGTTTGGTGTTGCACCGTCTCGAAGACAAGTTATTATAAAATTAGATGTTTAAAAAGAAGTTATTCGTTTATAATAGTACTTTTTATCTTATTATAGAGAAAAAAATATTGAAGGACCTCAAGGGTATTTTTGTCTCGAAATAACTAATTTCAATATTATTATTCTACTTTGTGCAAAGATAACTAAATAAATTTTTATGTCAAACATACCCCATTCTGCTCTAAATCCATTTTTTTTATTGAGGGCAATAAGTAGTAATTTCATATCCAATAAAAAACCATTGGATATGACTGCCATTTTCAAGAGAAATATCAAATCCAATGTTCTAAAATAAATAATAAAGAAACAGAAATTGATCTTAAAGTTTATCTGATTTTAATTTTCAGTAACTTATTATAAAATTAGAATTCTGGCTTCGCTTTTGTAAAAACAACACATAAAACAAGCCTATGAATTATTCACTTCTCCCAAACCTATAATGAAATAAATTTGAACTCTCTAGCTACAAATTGTTCAGTTTTTAGACTTTCCATGACCACACCATTTAAAGTCTCAGATAGACAAACAACTATGTTGCCAAGGCAACACATGAAACAGAAAAAGTACAAATATGGACCATGAACATAATAAATATAATTACAACTGAAATCAAATATGTGATTTCCAGCTAGAGTTATAAGAGACTTATGTGACCACATATCATATTGCATCCTTGGCATTACCTTATTAATTCTTTGTGGTCCATTACTCTAGAAATTCCCAAATTTGTTTTAACTTTAATTTTCAAACACTCTTTCATGTTTAGACCAATCAACTATTTCCATGCCTTTTGATGAAAGAAAATAAAAAGGTTTGTTCCTCAAGTGTAGTAGTAGAGAAAGAATAAAGGAGGGGCAAGTGGAGGGATTACACCATCTCAAATAGTAAAGTAGACAAAGAGGAAATACAAATTCAAATGGAGTTTAAGCTAGCGTTTGACCATATATTTTATATCAGATCCTGAAAAATTATCTTCGGATATTTGTTTGTGTTAGGACCGAAATAAGCAGGTGTAATGCGGAAGCTAGCAAAGCAAATCTCGAAAGACCACGAGTAAGAAGACAAACGAGAAACACACCAAAAGAGACAGATTTAACGTGGTTCGGTCAATCGACCTACGTCCACAAAGGAGATGAGCAATCCACTATAAATATGAGGGTACAAAATATAGAGAGAAACAACCTCAACCAATTTACTCGGAATACAAGGAGGTACACAAAATTATTCTCCATAACCGCAACTCTCAAAACCCTAGGACTACATTGTGAATGCTAATTAAGTTAGAAGGAACAAACCTATATATATAGAGTCCTAAAACCTTTCCTACAAGAAAATGACTAGTAAAATATTAAAACCTTTTCCTAAAAGGAAACCTTATTTATGGTAAGAAATCAGGGCAAATAAAACCCAACAGTTTGGTCATGAAAGATTTATCATATTTTGAAAATTTATCTTCAAGTTTTAAAAATTATGAGAAATTTCACTTACATTCACAAAAACTTCAAATAAAACCTCAGGTTTACACAATTTTAAGTTCCAGAAAAACACAATTTTCCAAACTTAACTTTTTCTACAATTCATCTCCAAAGATCTTTATCGTTATTATCGAAGAAAACTTAGCTCTTCTACCACTCAACTCCAAACAGTATACATATAATTTAAACAAATGATAAATATTTTCCGTTGAACTAACTTACAAAGGTAGGGTAAGGTTTGTGTACGCCCACTCTCTACTATCCCCATTTATGGAACTATATTAGGTATGTCGTTCTTGTCGACATGGACAAACTCCCACAATTAAACTTGCGCTGGATTAAGAAGTGATTCTGACATCACTAATGTTCTGCAATAATGTAAAATGAACAATTATAGTTCAACTCTTCAAAAATTAGGAGCAGTCTCTCTTAAATATGCTGTAATTAAGATGGATCAAGCATATATAGTTTTATAAATTACAAAGCCCATTTTATGATTAAAACCAATAATAAATTTGATGGAAAGTCTTCACTGAATAATTTACACTTAGGTCGTCTAATTTATCAAACATGGCCGAAGTATACATTATATATATTCTTGGTTGTATATATTATGTATATGTATGTAAATTTTATGTATAATGTATGTATATTAGTAATGCATTGCGGTGTAATTTAGACAGTGTGTACAAAATTTGTAAATTAGCTGGTCCAAAGTCCAATGCATTGCGGTGTAATTTTCCAATAATTTTCTACTATTTATTGGTATAATAAAGTTAAGAGAAAATTATAGAAATAACAAACATAATAGATATAATTGCACTCCATAGCTACAATTTCGTTTGCTATGAAAGTTGCGGTTTGTATATTTCGCTTGTGAATATACAAATATGGTAAGTGTATACAAATTTTGTATTTGTACTCTTAGGAATTTTTCAGAATTCCGTTTGTATATTTCGCTTCCCAATATACAAACATGGTAATTTATTATGAATTTATCATAAATCGTATACAAATAACTAGGGTAAACATATACAAAATTCTGAATTTATAGAATCAAGAACCGAATTATACAAATTCTGGATTTATACAAATCAGGCGAATAACAAGAATAGGGATAACTATAGCCGCGAATTACAATTTACTTAAACTGCAACTATAGTACCTAATATAGGTTAAATGCTTGCTATTCTCCATAATTTTTCCACATGTTGAATTATTTCTTTCATAAGCTCCAAAGTACAATATGCAATTTTAAAAAGATCAAATTTCACATATAGCTAACATAAAAATCATATTTGTATGCTATAACTATAGTTTGTATAATTGCGCTATGGCTATTAATCTATATATTTCGGTATACATATACATTGGGTCTATTTGTATATATCGGTATACAAATAGATTCTGCATTTGTATATTTCGGTATACAAATGGGTCCTGCATTTGTATATTTCGGTATAAAAATGGGATGGCAAAAAATATGAAATGTTTGCTGCGAATTACAAATAAAAGAAACTACGGCTATAATATTTAATTTGAATTAATAGTTTGCTATTTCATACAATTTCCCCTTTAGGGAATTGGGCTAAATAAAGCCCATTTAAATTCTATTTTAACTGATTATTCGAAAAGGCCTATTGGGCCAAAACTCGAGACTCGAGGCGGGTATTAGGTGGCCCATTTTCTTCCACAACTCCGCCACATCAATTCACTGTCCGTCGCGAAACCTCCATTGAAATGCTCGTGAGTGAGCTCAGAAGAACCATAGAAGAAGAAGAAGGCTTAACAAATGTCTGCCATATTCAGATACAAATCAAAGCTCCACACTTTTACCTTCAGAACATCTCTTTTTTCCATATCGTCTTCCAAATTTCATTCCTCTACTTCTTCCTCTTCTCTCAAACCTAGAAGAAAACCCTCGCTCTTCTTCAACCCATTTGAAGGTTCTAGTGTAGGGCTAGTGTTTAGATTCGAAGGTTCTAGACTAGGGTTAGGGTTTAGGCATAAATGGGAGGGAAGTTCCGACAACTACGATCACATAAAATCAGAGGTGAACTGCCCACGCTGTTCGAAGATGATGACGGTGCTATTCTCTAACCGGCCGTTGTCGATCACCGCCGGAGAGACTGGAATTTACCAGGCGGTGAATTTGTGTCCTCATTGCCGGACGGCGTTTTACTTTAGACCGTTTAGGTTGGAGCCTTTGCAAGGGACTTTCATTGAGATTGGGAGGGTTAAGGGAGGTGAAAAGGAGAGTGACGATGAAATGGCTGGGAGTTCTGGGAAGAATGATGGCAAGATTTGGGAAAAGTTGAGGTCTTATAGTGGGACCAATGGTAGTGATGATGGTGGACAGGGTAGTTGTGAAACTGAAATGAAGGATTCGGAGGCGAGAAAGGAAGAAGGGTGGGGAGGTACTAATTTGGGGATAGAGTTGCTTACACCAAAGGAGATATGTAAAGGGCTTGATCAGTTTGTTGTTGGGCAAGAGAGAGCCAAGAAGGTTAGCAAGTCTCTGTTTCTGCAGGGGTATTCAACTTTGGTCTTACTGACATGATATTCTACATTTTGCAGGTGCTTTCTGTTGCAGTTTACAACCATTATAAACGAATATACCACTCCTCTTTGAATAAAAAGTGAGTAAATATATGCTGTTAAATGACATATCATCTGGCTAACATGTGTACTAGTGAAGATGTCTCTCCTCAGTGGAAAGTTTGATCCTTTGATAGGCCATCCCATCTAAAACTTGTTTATTCTACTTATTTAGTGGTTGTCTCAAACAATGTCGGGAGTTATTTTGATTTCTTTTTAGATGCTCCAATCTTGTGACCAGAAACCGCTCTTGATGCTATTTAAATTGTGAATAAATCCTTTGATTGTTCATGAAAAGTAAATGGACTTGGTAACAACTTGTAGAAGATGAACATTAACCCATTAAACACTTTCAGAGGCAGCCAGATTGGACTATGACCAGATTTATTTGATCACGAATGAGCATAAGGAGTTTT
Source organism: Solanum etuberosum (assembly GCA_029582245.1). Classification (NCBI taxonomy): domain Eukaryota; kingdom Viridiplantae; phylum Streptophyta; class Magnoliopsida; order Solanales; family Solanaceae; genus Solanum; species Solanum etuberosum. Next base: position 23,901 of record JAJONR010002995.1, on the reverse strand, counting down.
TTGTTTTCATCTTTAGGAAAAAGACAAGAATTATCTAATAAGGAAGTACAAAGGGAGGAAGAAATGAAGTCTTTTAACAAAGAAGAAGTGTCATGCGAATAGCATATGCTTCCTCCACTTACTGGCAGATCTGATTTTGTGCTGTGATCCTCCTTTTTAACGTCCAGCACTAGCTTAGTCCTTGGCTATTCACTTGTGAATAAGTTTTGCTTTACTTATTACAGAAACTGTAAGCATAAGAAGAAAAATTGAAAGCAAACAGAAGTAGTGTGTTTTGGGAGAACATGCACTGTAGATTTAATTGTTTTGGTCACTGATAGTACCAGAGGCTACTAGGATCCATCAATAACTGATAGTACTGATGTTAATGTCAGGTCAGATTCTCGTAAAGTTAGAGATGAGCTGGAAAATATTGATAATGATTCAGTCGAATTAGAGAAGAGCAATGTTTTGCTGATGGGCCCCACTGGCTCAGGTATGATATCTGATTTCTAGTTTGAGGAATGAGGAATTAGCCCCTCATTCCTAGTTTCTTTTTGGTGCACCAATGAAGTTTAATTTTGTATAAAAGATTGGGTGACAGTATGTGGAGAACCATATTATGTTTTACATTCTGTACTTTGAATTTAGTTCTAGTTTATGGAAAATTTTCCTATTATAACAAATTATTGCCTTATCAGAACAAACTATCTATAAGAATCTTAGTTTCTATAGACTTAATCGGTCGTTGTGTTCTAACTTGTGTTTTCTGTGAATGAAAGGACAGGGAAAACATTACTTGCCAAGACACTTGCTCGTCTCATCAATGTTCCTTTTGTAATTGCGGACGCAACAACTTTAACACAGGCAGGTTTGCAATAAATTTCCGCTTCAAGTTGAGTCAGTGCTATTTGATTTTCCCTTTGTTCCTGAAATAGCTCTAAGTAGTGTACTTTTTCACTTATGAAGAACTCGACAATAAAAATAAAAGATAATTGAACTCTTGCCTTTGGGGGGGAAGGGGACCTTATGACAACATACTTTGAATTTTTTCCTTAGGTCCTTCCCCACTTGATAACAGGCAAAAGTTTGTGCCAAGATTCGAAATTGTGGCGTCGCCTAACCCACACATCACACATTGTGCTGTTACCGAAGTCCCTGGGGCTAACTTGTTGAAATTATCTAATGATTGAGTTTTACGTGTCTGGACTAATCTGACATAACACATAAGAAGATTACACAAGGAGGAATATGGCTCTCTCTCTATATATTAATTCATTTGTTTATGGGAACAAAGACAGGCTTCCTATTTTTTGTTTTCTAAAAAATAAGCAGGTGGATCTTCAACTGCTGGTGATCAAATATCAAAATCTCTGTTCTTTGCTGTCACAGATTATCTCCTAAATTTGAACTGGGGGAATATACTTTGTTTTATAAGTCAAAGAGGGTTTTATTAACTGTAGCACCGAGTGTGCTTGGAGTATGCAGTAGAAAGCAAAAACATAACTAACTTATTGCACATGGAGTGAACCGAAAAACTTCTGCATCTCCCGTGCAACTACTTTTTTGCTCCAAAAATCTAATAAAGATACATTTGAATTTTCGTCTAAAATGTTCTCTTGTTTTCTTCAAAATATTGCTGATTCTTTCTCTCCATACGATCCACCATATGGTTTCTAGTATGGTGTACCAGAGGGGCTTTGCAGCTTTGTGGAAGCCTCTTCTGTTCCAATATAACAGTAGCTCTTTTGGGAATTCAGGGATGCACCATTTCACTTCTAGTGTATTCAGATAGATCGACCATTGCTAAGATGTAACTTTACAATGAATAAAGGTGTTCACATCATCCTATCTTTCCTCACATAGAACATATCTGTTGCAAATTATCATTCCTTTCCTCTGTAGGATGTGCTTGAGAATAGGGAATACTTCACAATTTTTATAACCCTAAGAAACCAGGACAATGATCTTACATTTTTTTTTTTTTTTGATAAAGCACACTTTCTATAATTTCTCATAACCTCTTATTCATTGCATCAGAAAAGCAACGAGTTGTAATGGAGGATGAGGAAATTTAAGCAAATAGCAATAATCCTCTAAAGAAATGTTTGGCACATGTATACATTAGCTTGGTACACCTGAGAATAGCCTCTTTCCCCATATTTCCTTTTGTTGCGCCCTTCCCTGTAAGTATAGAAGATTGGGCGTTATGGATAGAAAACCATTTTGTTTTATAAGGTTTTCCATTTTTTGGTATACTTCTTGTATTCGGGCACATATTTGCCCTTCTTTTAATGAATTTTATTACTTTATTTAAAAAATCATGACTTCAATATTGACATGGCCGAAAGGAGAGATTGTTGTTAATTCTGTACTAGCTTCTTCGATTGAAATATTTCTGAGTGCTTAAACTTTGGTCTGATAACTATGAAATGTAGTCTACTAGTCAGATTGCTGCGCACTTAGTATTGATCGGAAAATTGTCGAATACTTTTCTCCTTGCATTTTAAGAGATATGAGTCTGGTTGTGGGCAGTCAATTGAATTTTACTTTTTTTTAATCTTTTGCCAAACCGTTGAGCTCTGTTGGACTATGCTTTCTGACTTTAGTTGCTTCATATAAGTGTGGACTATCTTTAAGTAAACATGCTTCTCCAAGGTGGTGAAATGATATTTTAGTTTATTTTACCTTTTTATTAGTTCTATTAGTATCATTGAAATAATGAGTATTTATCCCTCTTAATCACTGTAGGCCGGTTATGTCGGAGAGGATGTGGAATCCCTATTATACAAATTACTCGAGGTATGCATGATGATTTAATAGCATTTGAAGTTTTTTTCATTCTATTCATGCCGGATCTGCTTAGTTAGCTCATTTCATTGACGTTACTTCAGAGCAGAGTTGTGATATTGAGAGTTTCAGATAAGAAATGGTTCTTATTAAAAAAAAGTGGTCTGATGCCCGGGCTTGTGTGATTTCACTAAACATGAGGGATATGATCCTAAATATTTAGTTTTCTTGTTTCCAGCAACATCGCAAAGAGATACACGCAAGCACAAGTTCAACTATGTTCTCAATATTGATACTATCAATATATTACTTCTGTTACCTTGTGCAATCTTTGCAATGTTCTTACCCTTCGGGGTGGCCCAGTGGTTTGGGCTTGAGACTTCCATGTTGGAGGTCTCAAGTTCGAAACCCCTTGCCAGCGAAAGCAAGGGGTTTGCCTTCTGGGTCGAGCTCGTCGCACAAGGCTTGCCTAGTGCGGGTTACCTCTCCTGTGTGGTTTGCGAGCTATTGCATAGGAGTGGGAGTTTTACTTGTGCGCACCCAAAGGGTAGCGGCTGCGGGTTTTCCTTGTCATAAAAAAATAAAATAAAATCTTTGCAATGTTCTTTCGGACTTCAGTATTTCTGATATACCATTGGTCAGCCATTCTGTGTAAAAATCTTGATGGCTTCTCTTTGGGTGTTACTGCTCCTGATTCTTTTGGTGTAAAAATCTTGCTTCCATTTGATGACCATTCAGAATATAAGCCTAATAGAGTAAATATGATTTTTAATTGGAATATGGGAGCAGCTGAGTAATTCTACTGCTAAAAAACTGAATTTATTGTGCATGTAAAGTACTGCAACTGCAAATATAAGGTCATCATGTAGTAGGAGAAACATTTAAAACTGGCTCCTAGAATTGCAATTAACTTATCATATTTTAGATTTGAAGAACTGTAGAGAGGTGATTGATAAATTTGACTAGTTTAACAAGGAACTAGCTGGATAGTTGGTCCAGTGGTTTTGAAATGATTGATGAGCCTGTGTAACCAATCAAAACTTGAGGAGTTATGTCACACTAAAAATTTAAATTTTCTGAATAATGCTGCAGAGCTTGACTTTTTCTAGAATGTTTAATTTGTTCAGTTGTGGCACAGTTTTTGGAGGATTCGAGTGAAAAGAATGTAGACTGATATGAATAAAAGAGGGTAATGATTTCCAAAGTAGTCACAATGATTTCACATTTGTGCAAAAATCATTTTTCCTTTTCATTTTTATCTGTTTAGGTATAAGAATTATCATTTATCACATTGTTGTGAAACTCAACAAACCTGATTGAAAAGGTTGACCCCTTGATGTTCAACTGATTATTGCATTTGAACAGTTTCTTTTTGATGAAGGTTGCATTGAATAGTTTCTGTGTGGAAGCAAGTTGACTTCCTATTTCCTTGTCAAGTAGACTACATGGTTTCTCTTTTGTGATCTGCTTCACTTTTGCACTATCAGCAGCATAGTTATTCAATTATAAATTTTTGGTGTACATGATTGTTTGCAGGCTGCTGACTTCAATGTCGAAGCAGCTCAGCAAGGGATTGTCTACATAGACGAAGTTGATAAAATAACCAAAAAGGTACAAAAACCATCATCTACTTTATGAATTTGGATTATTGATTTTAAAGTAATCATTCTCATCAGTCGTTTGTATAGGCTGAGAGCCTGAACATTGGCAGAGATGTATCTGGGGAGGGCGTCCAACAGGCGCTGCTGAAGATGCTTGAAGGAACAGTGAGTGCTTATTGCAAATCATTTCATCTGTTTGTTCCAATTGCCTATTACTCTTGTAAACATGTTTACAAATTCATGTCTGTAGTTCTGTGACGTCAAATGTGTTCACTTTTGAATCATTTTTCGGAGATCAATAATCTCACTTGCTAAGTTTATCTTTATTTCTTCCTCAGATTGTAAGTGTACCTGACAATAGAGCACGGAAGCATCCACGTGGCGATACTATTCAGGTATACTGAATCTATCAAGGCCTCTTTTATCTACTTTTTCTTTTTGAAAATTGCAGGCCAACAGTTTTGTGGGAAAAGCACTTACAACTTGCTATTTGGATGATAATATAGTTTTGTGCTTTTAGAACCAATTTGATTAAGTTAGGGGTGGAAAACAAATCTCTACTGGGAAAGATTGTTTGACCAAGGAAAATCACATGTCAGACACTGACCTATTCAACAAAACATAAACAGGACGTCTTCAGCTAAACTACACATATGTTGGGAGGGGGAAGTCAAGTCAAATACTGGTTTATATGCCTTGCAGCAATCATCTACGAAGGATGTAAAGTTGTAACGAGCTGGACATTACTTGTTCACTAGCTCATCACTGTTCTTTCCTGATGCTGACAGCTCTTTATATTTTTTCATATACTAATTTGCAGATAGACACTAAAGATATCCTTTTCATCTGTGGTGGAGCTTTTGTTGGTTTAGAGAAGACAATTTCGGAAAGGTAATCCGTCAAACTCAATTAATTTCATGAAACACATTTAGGTTAAGTGATATATTATAGTTCAACTTATCATTCCTTTCACAGACGACAAGATTCTTCAATCGGATTTGGAGCACCTGTTCGAACTAACATGAGAGTTGGTGGTCTAACTGATGCTGTAGTCACATCATTACTTTTGGAATCTGTGAGGAGATCCCTGTGACTTGAGCGCAGTTTTCTTTTCCGGATTACTATTTTGTAGATCTAATGACTCTTTGTTCTCGTGAAATTCTAGAAACCAAATGCATTGGAAGCATTTATTTGACATTGCTTTATGTATCTAGGTAGAAAGTGATGATCTCACTTCATATGGACTCATACCTGAATTTGTGGGACGGTTTCCAGTTTTAGTGAGTTTATCTTCCCTTGATGTGGATCAGCTTGTTCAGGTTTGTCTACTCTTTTCGCTCTTTGGCAATGTGTTTCTAGTTTCACGTTTTCCTGATATAATTGGCTTTTGGGAACTCCAACTGTGCTAAGGAGGTTGATGACCAACTTAAAAATAGTCAATTATGATGAATCCTCATAGTATTTGTTGATGAAGTCTTATTGAAATATGGGCCCAACTAGAGTGAATTACACCCCAATTTTTAAATGTGGTTTTGATCGATTGATTGGGTGGGGAACTTTGGGAATTTTTCCTTTTGCTTTTAGGTGCTATCATGGACTCTTATATTAGGTGCTATCATGGACTCTTATATTAGGTGCTATCATGGACTCTTAAATAGTAAACTCAATATGTTCTGTTATATATAGGTACCCTCTTCCAATATTTGCCTTCACTCTCTTTCTTTGATCCTTTTTTCCATGTTGACATCAGTAAAATCATCTTTGTGCCTCTAGAATTGGAGCTTGAGATGCTGCTGCCGCGTGCCAACAATTACATTATCAAATTCTTCAAATAAGCCTTCATGCTTTAGGATTCTTTGCATTTATAGTCTAGATCAGAAGTATTCTTGATTCTTGAATGTGTAGCCTATAATTCAAATATCTGATTTAAGTACCTTGGCCTTGTTAAATGTTTTAATCTTACAGTAGTAGGTTAATGCTTAATACATGGATAGAGAAGTCAACAATAACAACATATCCAGTGGGATAGAGAAGTTAACCAACTGAAGAAAATGTGAAGTGTGTGTGTTTGTGAAAAGTCTTTTTGAGGTTCAATTTGCATGCATTGAGAAATATCTGTTTATGATTTTTGGACTTCCAGGAAAAGGAGAAAAAAAGTTATAGGCTGCTTGAAGATGAAAGAAAATATTCAAAGTTGATGTTCTCTTTTGCATTTCACCTTTCGTATTGTTTCTTACTTAATTTTTTTCCTTTTGGTTGTGGATCCTTATTTTTGCTCTGCAGGTTCTCACAGAACCCAAAAATGCTCTTTGCAAGCAATACAAGCAAATGTTCAACTTGAATAATGTAAGCTTTTAGCTCAGTGCTGTTTAGCTTTAATGTTGGATACTTCATTCCTCTTAAAAAGGAAGTTTCTCTCTCTTTTTTCCCAACACTCTCGCAAGAAAAATGGTAAAGAGAAGAAGAAGAGGCCATTCTTGAAAAAAAATGGTACTTCATTATGATGCACTGGATCAAAATCAGTCAAATTACCTCAAAATTGTTTGTTTTGACGGTACAGGTCAAATTACAGTTTACCGAGAATGCACTTCGACTTATTGCCGAGAAAGCCATTGCCAAAAACACTGGTGCACGAGGCTTAAGATCTATACTAGAAAGTATTCTGACTGAAGCCATGTTTGAGGTATTGCATGACACTGCAATTTTTTGTATTTGGCGTTAATTCTGGAAGAGCTTGGTAAAATATCTCAGCATTTTATTCTTATCACATTGAGGCTACAAGGGAGGAGATATATCACCTTTTATTTGGAAGTTTGAATACCTGCTTTGTGTATTACTTCCAAAATTTTCGTCAGCACCCCATAAGTGGTTGGCATAGCTATCTTACGAATAACTTTGCTCCAAATTTCCAAAATGAACCTAAACATGATCTTTACCTGTCTTTTGGAATGTTCCTAAATATTGGTTTCAAAAGCTCGAAAAGTTCTATTGAAGTGCTTTTCCTCTCAAACCTTTATGACTAAATGTATTTTTAATCATGTAGCAATTACCTGAGGAATTGTTTTTTATCATGCTCAAACGCGTCACATTCCCAAACGGTGCCTCAGTGAAATATCTTTACATAGCTCTCATGATCCTTGTGCTTTTTCAGTCACATGGCACTCAGAGGATCCTTTGTGTTCTTATAAACCATATCCTGGAATATTGTGCACAGGTTCCTGGAAGCAAGCCAGGCAAGGATTCTGTAGAGGTTGTCTTGGTTGATGAAGAGGCTGTCGGAACAGCTGATACAATTGGATGTGGAGCAAAAATTCTTCGTGGTAGCAGTGGGCTGGAGAATATTTCCCCTACTACTGGATCTTCAATGACAATGGTATGTCTCCTTTCATAGATAAGCATTTTAAGACGACTTGCCATCAACCCGTCATTATTATGATCGCCAGTTGTATTTGTATGAACGTACTGAATCTTGGTCAATAAGTGGGAAAATGTGTGAATCAAAGAACTGTTTGCTTTAGATTTTCCATGCTCTCTGGAAGGATTGCTAAGTGTAAATTTCTTGAGTGATTTAGCTATTTTTTTCAGGAAAAGAAAGAAGCAACAAAAGACGACTTGGACTCAGAGTCTGAGGCTCCGGCAAGAGCCTTGAGCTTGTGATCTCAGTGGTCTGCTTCTTCTCAATTTTCTTTTTGTGTGAATTCTTGTATATAAAGTATTGTCAAACATGCAAAGCTAGTTGGGGTTCCTTGTTCTTAAAAGAAGGCTTTTTGTAAACCCAGATTTTTAAACTCCGAATTGAGTTTCTATATGAGTTCCACAGCCTCTTCCCCTGGATACCCGATCCAATCCATTTTGACTTCCAGGACGATGCTAAAAATTATGCAGTTCTGTTTTCATTCCTATTTGAGGTTCTATTTGATGCACGCGATTGGTTAATTTGAATTTAAAACAGTGTTAAGGGGGGTACAACCTCAAAAAATAGGGAAGTTATCTCTTGTATATCATGTGAACTAGAGATTCTATGTTGTAATTGTATGGTGAGTTTTGCTTTGATATGCCCCCCCCTCTTTACTCCTTTTCTCTGCAGCAACAGGAGATGTATGGATTTTGCATAAGTTGGACACGGCATTCTCCAATCATAATAGAACATCAACTTTCTCTTTGGAGATTAGTTAGAGCTTTGGTTATGGCAGTGAAGCTTATTCATGAAAATACTCGCTCAACCACATCTACCCTTAACTTTTCAATTCCATGGAATGAGTGCATGAGCTGAGTTCAAGTTCGGTTATAATAATCTTTTCCCGCTTTACAAGCAGCTTCATTGTCAATACTGGAGGATGAGGTTGACTTGCTGTGTAGGGAATCATTCATGGTTACCAGTCGTGTCAATGGCAAGGAATAAATTGAAGTGCTTACTCAAAAAACAAAATGCAGCACTATTGCATATACACCCTCTCTCTCTCTGAGTTTTATGTATGCATGTTGAGCGTTTCTCATGGATGTAGATTTGTACAGTAGCTATTTTCAAGAAATTAGTCACTTAAGCATCAGAAAGGTCCTTGGTTGGTTCATCTCGATCCATTAGTGATGTCTCTTCTTGATCTTGTCTAGTGAAGGTTTCTCGAGTTTAGAAGTTAAATAAGGATGGTTGAGTTGGTGCAACAAGTGGTATTATGTCATAGGAGCAATTTTTGTTCATCTGTTCCCTAGCCCGACTACTTGAGCCTGCAACGCTTTGAATTTTTTATAAGTTTTTGGGACTATTTTTCCTCTGTCATTCTCATTTATCTTGGGTTTCTTTGCCTTGTTCGTATTTTTGGATTTAGAAGTAAAAGAAATTTTAGCATCTTTTTAATTCAATAAAAAATTTGTCAAAGCATTCATGGCCACAATAGCACTAGAAAGGTTTGAAGTACATTGTTTCCCACGTTTGCAACTCATAAAGAAAACTATGCAACTTGTCCTCATCGGACATATTGCTAATGTCTAACATTAAAATGCTGAAATCCTTGACATAATTTTTTACCATTCCAGACAGTGAATTAATCCTTCAACCTTCTTTTTGAGTAAGCAATTCAATTTGCCCAAGACTTTTTGAGTAAGCACTTCAATTTTCATGAATTAATCTTCAGAGACCCAAGACTAACATAATTACGAAATTAGGCTAGTTTCACGTTTACCTAATGAATTTGGCGATTATGTCTACCAGATTCATCGTCTCTGTTGCTTCATTAGTTATTCTAATGAATGCCTCTGATTTTGCCGAACAATTTAGCATTTTTTTTTTTAGAGTTTCAAACCCGCTCTGCTCTCATTCCAATGAGATTTTTTGTTTATCAATGTGGCAGTCACGCGACCTAGCCCGATTTAAATCTTCAATACTTAGAATATTTTTAAAGGTTCTTGAATTGTTTTCGAATTTAAAACAAATGGCAAATAAAAGAGCAAATATGGATTTATATAATTTTCTTCCCAACTTTTGTTGTTATTTTTTTCTTAAATATTTTTAGAAAACATTCAAATAATAATAAAAAAAATTCAAATAATGATTAATTACATATATATATATATATATATTTGTTTTTTTCATAAAAAAATATGAATTAATAATCTAAAAACGCGTTCCATTGACGATATATCGAACTCGCGGAAATAATTGTTTTGTCGAATTTTCAAGTCTATAAAAAGCATATATATGTAGTCCTCCTCGCTGAAGTGAAAGAAAAACACACACTCTCTCTGGCAGTAAGCCTCTCTCTCTCTCTTTTCCAATGGATTTTTTGTATGATGCTTACGTTCTTAGGATTTTATGTGTTTTATGTCTTAGGTTTAATTGTGTCTTAGGTTCTTTAGGGTTTTATGTTGGAGAATTTGACTTCTTGATGTTTCTTGATTGGAATTCAGCAATGTAATTGATATTGTTTTACCTCAGTGGTTTGTTATGTTCAAGAATTTACAATGTCTTTGTGATGTTTGCCAAGATTTTACAATGTCTTTGTGATTTTTTCACCAAGATTCTACAATGTCTCTGTGATTTTTTACCAAGATTCTACAATGTCTTTGTGATTTTTTACCAAGATTCTACAATGTCTTTGTGATTTTTTACCAAGATTCTACATTGTCTTTGTGATTTTTGACCAAGATTCGACAATGTCTTTTCTGTAGTGAAGAATGTATGGTACCTATAGTTGTCTGATGTTTTGGTAACTACTTTTAGGCTTTTCTCTAGGGTTGTAAATGTTTGTGAAATCTGCAATGGTGAAGTACTTGGATCAAATAGATTTCTGGGTTATTCAAGTAAGCTTTCTCTTCTTCTTTTTTCTTGATGGATTTTCGTACTGCTATTTCAAGATTTTCTTATGCCTACTGTATTTTAATTGTGTCTTAGGTTCTTTAGGGCTTTATGTTGGAGAATCTGACTTCTTGATGTTTCTTGATTGGAATTCATCAGTAATTGAAATTGTTTTGCTTTAGTGGTTGGTAATGTTCCGAATTTACAATGTTTATGTGAATTTTTACCAGGATTCTACAATGTCTTTTCTTTAGTGAAGAATGTATGGTACCTACGGTTGTCTGATGGATGTTTTAGTAACTACTTTTAGGTTTTTCTCCAGGGTTGTAACTGTTTGTGGAATCTTTAATGGTGAAGTACTTGGATCAAATAGATTTCTGGGTACTTTGTTGCTTTTATTTTTTCTTTAAAATCTACCAAGAGTTGAATGCCTGCTGCTATATGATTGGATGGTATTATTTATTTTTAATAATCAGTGTGTGTTGTCTTTGTCTTAAAGTAAGCTTCTTCTCTTCTTCTTCTTTTTTTGATGGATTTTCGTACTACTATTTCAAGATTTTCTTATGATGTCTACTGTATTTTCATTGTCTTAGGTTCTTTAAGGCTTTATGTTAAAGAATTTGACTTCTTGATGTTTCTTGATTCGCATTCAACAATGTAATTGATATTGTTTTGCTTTAGTAGTTTATTATGTTCAAGAATTTACAATGTCTATGCGAATTTTCCACTTTGATGGTTGTTTTCTTCTTTGGCAACGCCTATGCCTAATTCTAGTGCTAATACGCGAGAGGAGTTTCAGGGGTACTATTTTCAGTGTTTTAGCATCAGAATGGACCATGTTCATTATTGCCTTCACAACTGGAGCATGGAAGATGGAACTATTTACATTCCGATTCTGACATTGTCCAATAGCTTGGTTGACAGCTGTCATCTCGCTTCGCCTAAATCTGTTGTAATTTCTCATCCTAAGCACCATTTAATTATTAAAATGCTGGTCAAAGCATCAAAAACATATGGTATAGAAAAAACTTTGTATTCATTTTAGCAGATTGCTTTTGGTTCAAGGTGAATGAGTTGTAGAAAATCCCCGAGTTTTTTGATAAATAATCCTTGCGAACATTTGTATACAAATACTGCTGAATGTAGCATATATTGCAGATGATGTGTGGTAACTATGTGTATAGTTATACTTATCTTTTATAATTATTGGCAGCAAGTAGACAAACTCTGATTTTGTTTCATGTGATTCATGTTTGAAAAAGACCCGCCCACTGTGTTGAAACTTTTTGACGTCCTTTTCTAGTTTGAAATGGACAATATAAACTTACTCTAGTCTGAGCTACCCAAGTATGCCACCACTTCCTGTTTGTGATTCCCAATCCTGTTCATAATCTTACATGACAACTAATTTGATTGACTCACCTGTTTACAAGATTTCACAGGCTTTGTGAATTTTATAATCAGTTTGTACTGATGAAAGAGAGCAGAAGAAGTGAATGTCATTCTGTAAATATGTCAATATTTTGCAGTAGGGTACTGATTCCGTTGACATGCATCGTCTTGGTTTACAACATTTCTTAAGCCTGGGAAAATTGTATTACAGTCTGATCGTTGCTTTCTTGACGACTTTTGGTTTTTCAGCCTTGCTCCATTGGTGAAGAAGGTTCGTGAGCAGCAAATTCTAGAGATGACTAATAAGCTTTGTGATAAACTTCTTAATGGAAAAGAACAACATCGTGATATTGCTAGCATAGCTTTGAATACTATTGTATCTGAAGTTCCTTCATCATCTATTGCTAACGTACTTGTCTCAATTTCACCAAAGTTAATAAAAGGGATCACTGCTCCGGTGAGTTGTTCAAAGCTAACTTTACTGTGAATTCTGTACATAATATTTTAACTGGGTTTGTCATATCATTTGTTAGTTGGGGTTAGAAGATCTTTTTCATGAAACAACTTGACATTTGAAGTTGGATAATTTATCCCTTTTTAATGTGTTTTTCCATACGAATCATGAATAAAAAGAGTAATATGCCACATGGTGTTTTTTCGCCCCTTTAAACTTGTTTGAGTAACACTTATCTGTCCCCTGAATTTGTGAACTGCATGAATACCTGTCTTTCAATTGGCTGCAGAAATTACCTTCTCTTGGATAAAACAGAATCGTTCAAATTTGCTGCTCTAGATGATCTTGTTTAACTGTGGTGCATGGAAAGATTACAACATATACATCCCTATGCTTGGTTTTGATTTGCCCTTTCTGATTTTGAGGCTTTCTGGTCGAAATTTCTTGTTCCTCATTCAATTTGTTCATATCGTTTTGGTTTTCAGTCCTGGTGCTAGTATTCTCATCAAGCCAACCAATTGCCTTCTGAGTTAACTGCAATTGTAAGTAGATAGGTCTAGGCAATTGATGTGACCTAAACTAGTGACTAGTAGGTGGAAAGAGGATATAGGATGGAGCTTTTGCACCTTCGTATGTTGGACAGCTTGGGAATTTTTTTATGGCAATGGCATCCGAGCCGTCTTGTACGCACCTCGACTATTCCAACAGGTACCTGACCTCCTACCAACACCAGGTACAGAGTTAACTACCCACCAAGGCTTAGACACATGAGAAGAAACCACCTAGTATTTTTTTTCCTCCAATGAAATTTAAACCCGAGATCTTGTGGCTGTCCTCACACTTTATTGATTAATAGGCCGAAACCCTTGCGTGCAGAACAACATAAGGAAGTTAAAATGAATAATTTAGAACACAAAATTAGGCAACATTGAGTCGTCTAGCATCAACATAAGTTCATATGGTAAAGAACAATTTGTGGATCAAAACCTTTTGTTTATGCTTTCCTTTGTCTCGAAGGAACAAGTAAATGATAATACTTTTCTGAGGCAAATTGTTCTTTACCATAGTCTAAATCGGAAGTACTCTTGAACTTGTAGCTTATTATTCAAATATCTGATTTAAGTACCCTGACCTAGTTAAATGCTATAATCTTACAATTGTAGGTTAATACATGGATAGAGAAGCCAACCAACTGAAGAAAATGAAAAGTGTGTGGCTGTGTGCGTTGTGAGAAATCTTTTTGAGGTTCAGTTTGCATGCATTGAGAAATTATTTGTTTATGATTTCTGGATTACAAGGAGAAGGAGAAAAAAAGTTAATAGGCTGCTTGAAGATGGAAGAGAATATTTGAAGTTGATGCGCTCTTTTGCTTTTCACCTTTCAAATTGATTCTTTTTTTTTTCCTTTTGGTTGTGGATATTTTTGCTCTGCAGGTTCTCACAGAACCCGGAAATGCTCCTTGCAAGCAATACAAGCAAATGTTCAACTTGAATAATGTAACCTTTTAGCTCAGTTGCTGTTTAGCTCTAACATGTGAAACTTCATTCTGATGCACTGGATCAAAATCAGTCAATTTACCTCAAAATGATTTGTTTTGATGTTACAGGTCAAATTACAGTTTACTGAGAATGCAAGCCTTTGCCGAAAACTATGGTGCACAAGGCTTAAGATCTATACAAGAAAGTATTCTAACTGAAGCCATGTTTAAGGTATTGCATGACACCATAATTTTTTGTATTTGGTGTTAATTCTGGAAGAGCTTGAAAAAAATATCACCATTTTACTCTTATCACATTGAGGCTACTCAAGGAGACATATCAGCTTTTATTTGAAAGTTTGAATTGCAATACCTTCATGGATTATTACTGTCAAAAAAATTTGTGAGCACCCCATGATTGGTTGGCTTAGCTATCTTATAAAGAACTTTGCTCCAAATTTTCAAACTGTGAACCTAAACATAATTTTTACCTGCCTTTTGGAATGTGCCTAAATATTGGTTTCAAAAGTTCTATCGAAGTATTTCTCCACTCAAACCTTTATGACTAAATGTATTTTTAATCATGTAGCAAATACTTGAAGAATTGATTTTTCATGCTCAAACACATCACACTCCCAAATGGTGCCTCAGTGAAACATGGTTTTGTCAAGTCTCTCTAATTTCAACACAGACTGTCTGCTTAAAAGTTGACATCTCTAAATAGCTCTCATGATCCTTGTGCTTTTTCGGCCACATGACATTCAGAGGATCCTTTGTGCATGCCACGGCTATTTTTATAAACCATAACCTGGAATATTGAGCACAGGTTCCTGGAAGCAAGCCAGGCGAGGAATCTGTAGAAGTTGTCTTGTTTGATGAAGAGGCTGTCGGAAGTCGGAACAGCTGTAACAGTTGGATGTGGAGCAAAAATTCTTCGTGGTAGCAGTGGGCTGGAGAATATTTCCCCTATTACTGGATCAACAATGACAATGGTATGTCTCCTTTCATAGATAAGCATTTTAGACAACTTGCCATCAACCCGTCACAATATATATCTGAGTATCAGCAGAGGTAGTCCCTACCAATTATAGAAGTGCTTCTCTAGGATTGACCTTTATAATCTAGAAATATAATTCAAGTTGATTAGATGTTCCATTTGACAAGTTTTATTACAATTTGCCTTCAATGTGTAGTCACCTTTAGGTTTTGTTTGATGGGTTAGTGATGTGAACAGTTTGCTCTCTTTTTCTTTTTAATTATCCAAAGGTGACTTGTTTCTCTCTTCACTTCAATGAGAGAAAATTGTGTGAGTGTTGATCATTATATCACCCACATCAGTACCCAACTCTGGGATTTGAACCTCGAGAAATTCACTATTCTTTCATTATAGAAGTGTAAAGTGTTAAGAAGCTTGTTCTGCCCATTATAACCAAATTTCTCTTTCACCTTGATGCTTCAACGATTAAGTGTGGAATTGAGAGGTGAATGATTTGCGTTGATATTATATATTTTGTCTATAATCAAAAGAAAAGATCTAAAGACACTTGAAAATTAAATATGAATTTTCTGGACCAAAATAATGAGATGTGTTATTGCCTAAATCATTAGTGTGTCATCTGTCTCCTCCATCCCACAGATGATCTTTCTTTTTGTATACAAGGATTTTATTTCCTATCAGGAACATTATTATGATCGTCAGTTGTATTTGTATGAACATACTGAATTGTGGCCAAGAAATGTGTGAATCAAAGAACTGTTTGCTCAAGATTTTCCTCTCTCTAGAAGGATTGCAAAGTGTAAATTTCTTGAGTGATTTAGCTATATATTTCAGGGAAAGAAGGAAGCTACAAAAGAAGACTTGGACTCTGAGTCTGAGGCTCCCGCAAGAGCCTTGAGCTTGTGATCTCAGTGGTCTGTTTCTTTTCAACTTTCTTTTTTGGGTGAGTTCTTGTATATAAAGTATTATTATCAAATGTGCAAAGCTAGTTGGGGTTCCTTGTTCTTAAAAGAAGGTTTTTGTGTAAACCCAGATTTTTAAACTCCGAATTGAGTTTTTATACAAGTTCCAAAGTCTCTTCCCCTGGATACCCGATCCAATCCATTTTGACTTCCAGGATGATTCTTTATGCAGTTATGTTTTCATTCTTATTAGAGGTTCTGTTTGAAGGCACAAGATTGGTACGGTGAACTAGAGATTCTATCTTGTAACTGTAGGGTGAGTCTTGCTTTGATATCCTCACCCTCTTTATTTCTTTTCTTCGAAGTTCATTGTGTTTCCACGTTTGCAACTCATAGAGGAAATTATGCAAAGTTGTCTTCCTCGGACATATTGCTAATGTCCCAGCATTAAGGAACTGAAATCCTTGACATAATTCTTTATTGTTATAGTATGTCTCAACTTTTCAATACCAGTCCAACCTACATTGAGAAGGAAGAATTAATTCTTCTACTCTTTTTTCAAGGATAAACTACCTTATTACGCATATATTACTACCATATATACTAACCTTATCTTTAATTTTTAAACAATTACATATATCACCACTTTTAATATTTTATACCATATATTATTGAAGATTCCATCAGATACTAATATTTCTTCAAATTAGTTACCTGCACAATTAAACCATACTCAATTCAAACTTTCATGTTAATCAATTTTCTCTCTCTCATCAACCTCCATCTTCACCACTGTTTTCTCTCTTTCTTCTTTCTCTCCATCACGAATTCTACCATTAAACCTTTATAATTGAAATTTGAAATAACACAACAATTTAAGGTTTGTGTCTATTTAATCATTTTCAAAGTCATGTATCTGCGATAGATTTCAATGTGTTTTGTCTTCTTCTTTCGTGGTTAGTGATTCTCCAAATGAGAAGAATTTTTATTTGTTGTTGCTCGAAAAACGGCATGAAAATTTCCCTTGCAATTCTCGATATTTTCAGTCGTTTAAATTTGAAAATTAAAAAATGCATCAACTTTGACGTACAAAAGAGAAAAATATTATGTAGAGGTGTTTGGATAGGCTTAAAAGTTGGTCAAACATACTTTTAAGTCAGTTTTTGACTTACGAAAGTGTTTGACAAATATAAAATAACTTAAAATAAGTCAAAAAATGACTTAAAATAAGTAAGGAAATGTTTGACAATGTTTAAAATGACTTAAAATAAGTTAAAAATCAAAAGTAGGTCTTCGCCTACTTTTTATTTTTTGACTTAAAAGTCATTTAAGTTTTGACTTAGAATCTATTTTTTAAAGTCAATCCAAACGGGCTCGTAATTTGTTGCAAATGGAAAGAGGATTTATGTAGTAATTGTAATAAACCTTAACGAGGAAGAAGATAAGAAAAAGACTTTTTGGATCGAATTGACATTATTGATGTATCTGACACATTATTGAGTTAAGATTATATGTATCTATTTTTTATCAGTGTATCTAATTAAGCGTATATGTATCTGAATAAGTATACGAATTAATGGAGATTTACGTGTGTATTTGACATATTATTGATGTATTTGACACATTATTGAGTTAAGATTATGTGTATTTAGTTTTTTACCAGTGTATCTAATTAAGTGTATGTATTTGACAAAATATATGTATATATTTGATGAATAGTTCGTGAATCTGAGTTAAGAAGTCAAAACTTTGCTGAATCGTCAAAAAAAAAAGTACTTTGATTGTTTTGATTTTTTTTAGGAGTTGTGATATGCCATATCCTTTAAAGTTGATCAAACGTGATTTTCTCCTTATGGCTTTCAGTCAAATCTCTTTATTAGACTCGCTTCTTAATTAATGACTTTCAGCTATATCCCTTAACTAGACACACTAATTGATACGAGATACATGTATTTGAAAGAGACATATATATTTGTTTGAGACCTAAAATATGATAAAAACATAATATTACAAACTAATGTGAATCTAAGTAATTAAATTTTGGTCTTCCCAGTTTACTTAACTCAATGCCAATGTCAAGTTCCACAATCATACCAATACCATTTGATTTGCATATTTAAATCACTAATATTGATTTTTTTTGGAATAAAATTTCATATAACCTATCATTATCAGATTTTATTTATGTAATTAATATTGATTACGATACATTTTATGTTTTTCAGATTTGACTTGTGTGACTATATTAATAGCATGGTTGGCATTGCTGTAAAAACTGCTTATTTTCATAAGCACTTTTTAAAAATAACTTTTTAGAAAAGCGTTTTTGTAAAAAAACAATTTGTATTTGGCTAATTCATTTGAAAAAAATAATTCATAAGCAAATTGTGTTTGACTGGTCTTTTTAAAAAAGTATTTTTGAGTGTCAAATTATGATAAAGGGCAAATATTAGTGTACTTTAATATTAAGATTATTTCATAGTAAGAAACTAGTTTAAACATCTATTACAAAAAAAATTAAATTAAAATATTCATATTCAAATTTTCAATCAATATCATACATTTTTTTTTGGAGGATTGACATCTTTAATTGTTATTTTTTTCTTTTTTCTGATCTTGTAAAAAAATTGTTGTTACCGTTTTTTTTCTTTCTAATTATCAAAATAATATGTAAAGTAATAAATAAAATAATAATGCATAACGTAAAATAAAATACAAGTTTATTATAAAAAAATAAAAAAATAAAAAATGAAACTTAACCAAACATATGAGATATGTTAATTGATTAATAAGAGATATATTGGCATGTATATATGTGTGTGTGTAAGGTATATTTTAGTGTTAAAAAAAATTCTACTTCTGCTTCTGTTTTTTTATAAGAATTTTTTTTTTAAGCTTCTTCATAACAACTGAAAAACTGCTACTGCTTCCATTTAAAAGTAATTTTACAGGTTTGTTAAACACCTAATATTTTTCAGCTCCCAACAACAATGCCAATCAGGCTCTAAGTATGTTATCGTAGTAGTTTAAAAATATATCTTCAAGTTTCACTGTGATTATTTAATTAGTTTAGATTTGTGTAGTGTAAATCTCTTCGAAGTATCACTTTTTTGATATTTTAAATTAATTATTACATAAATTAATAACTATGTTATAAATGACGGAATAAATTCATTCTAACTTTCGTAATATTTTAAATATTGTATCTAAGTCACTTACATTTGACCTTTTTTTAAATGTATATTTTATTAATTTTAAAATACGTTTTCAAGTTACAATCTAGAAAGGGTAAAATAAAATAGAAGTCAATAGTGTATTAAAAAAGAAATGGTATCTCTAAAGACGATATAGTGAACTTTGGGGACCAAAGTGACATCAAACTGCACCCGCGGGAATTTTCAAGTCTATAAAAAAAACACTCCCCAATAGTCTCTCTCTCTCTCGGATTTTCCTTCTGCGATTTCAAGATTATCCTATGATGCCATGCGTCTTAGGTTCTTTAGGGCTTTATGTTGGACAATTTGACTTCTTGATGTTTATTATGTTCAAGAATTTACAATATCTATGTGAATTTTTACCAAGATTCTACAATGTCTTTGTGATTTTTTTACCAAGATTCCACAATGTCTTTGTGATTTTTTTACCAAGATTCTACAGTGTCTTTTCTGTAGTGAGGAATGTATGGTACCTAGAGTTGTCTGATGGATGTTTTGGTAACTACTTTTAGGCTTTTCTCTAGGGTTGTGATTGTTAGGGAAATCTGTAATGGTGAAGTACTTGATTAAGATCAAATGGATTTATGGGTTCTTCAAGTAAGCTTTCTCTTCTTTTCTTTTTTTTTGATGGATTTTCTTACTGCTATTTCAAGGTTTTCTTATGTCTACTGTATTTTAATTGTGTCTTAGGTTCTTTAGGGGTTTATGCTGGAGAATTTGACTTCTTCATGTTTCTTGATTGGAATTCAACAATGTAATTGATATTGTTTTGCTTTAGTGGTTTGTTATGTTCAGAATTTACGATGTTTATGTGAATTTTTATCAAGATTCTACAATGTTTTTTCTTTAGTGAAGAATGTATGGTACCTACAGTCGTCTGATGGATGTTTTGGTAACTACTTATAATCTTTTCTCTAGGGTTATAACTGTTTGTGGAATCTTTAATGGTGAAGTACTTGGATCAAATAGATTTCTGGGTTCTTTGTTGCTTTTTTTTTTCCCTTTAAAATCTACCAAGAGTTGAATGCCTGCTTCTATAAGATTGGATGGTATTATTTATTTTTAATAATCAGTGTGTGTGTTGCCTCCATCTTAAAGTAAGCTTCCTCTCTTCTTCTTCCTTTTTTGATGGAATTTCATACTGCTATTTCAAGATTTTCTTTTGATGCCTACTGTATTTTAATTTTCTTTGGTTCTTTAAGGCTTTATGTTAAATAATTTGACTTCTTGATGTTTCTTGATTCGCATTCAACAATGTAATTGATATTTTTTTTGCTTTAGTGGTTTATTATGTTCAAGAATTTACAATGTCTATGTGAATTTTCCACTTTGATGGTTGTTTTCTTCTTTGGCAATGCCTATGCCTAATTCTAGTGCTAATATGCAAGAGGAGTTTCAGGGGTACTATTTCCAGTGTTTTAGCATCAGAATGGACCATGTTCATTATGGCCTTTGCAACTGGAGCATGGAAGATGGAACTCTTTACATTCTGATTCTGACATTGTCCAATAGCTTGGTTGACAGCTGTCATCTTGCTTCGCCTAAATCTGTTGTAATTTCTCATCCTTAGCACTATTTAATTATTAAAATGCAGGTCAAAGCACCAAAAACATATGGTATAGAAAAAACTTTGTATTCATTTAACAGATTGCTTTTGGTTCAAGGTGAATGAGTAGTAGAAAATCCCCGAGTTTTTTGGTAAATAATCCTTGCGAACATTTGTATACATATACTGCTGAATGTAGCATATATTGCAGATGATATGTGGTAACTATGCGTATAGTTATACTTATCTTTTATAATTATTGGCAGATCTGATTTGGTGCTGTGATCCTCCTTTTTCATAATGACAGCACTAGTTTAGTCCTAGGCTATTTCACTGGTGAATAAATTTTGCTTTACTTATGACAGAAACTGAAGTAGTGTGTTTTGGAAGAACAGAGTAGATTGAATTGTTTTGGTCCCTGATAGTACCAGAGGCTATTAGGATCCATCAATAACTGATAGTACTGATGTTAATGTCAGGTCAGATTCCGGTAAAGTTAGAGATGAGCTGTAAAATATTGATAATAATTCGGTCGAATTAGAGGAGAGCAATGTTTTACTGATGGGCCCCACTAACTCAGGTATGATATCTGATTTCTAGTTTGAGGAATTAGCCCCTCATTCCTAGTTTCTTTTTGGTGCATCAATGAAATTTCATTTTGTATAGAAGATTGGGTGCCAGTTTGTAGAGCACCATATTATGTTGTACTTTCTGTACTTTGCATTTAGTACTGGTTTATGGAATTTTTTTCCATTATTAACAAATTATTACCTTATTAAAAGAAATGATATCTACTTCATCTATCCATAAGAATCTTAGTGTCAATAAACTTAATTGGTTGTTGTGTTCTAACTAGTGTTTCTGTGAATGAAAGGACATGGAAACCAGTACTTGCAAAAATGCTAGCTCATCTCATCAATGTTCCTTTTGTAATTGTGGACACAACAACTATAACACAGGAAGGTATGCAATAATGTTTCGCTTCAAGTTGATTCCGTGCTATTTCATTTTCCCTTTGTTCCTGAAATAGCTCTAAGTTGTGTACTTTTTCACTTATGAAGAACTCAACAGTAACAAATAAAAGATGATTGAACTCATGCCTTAGTCTGCTCCGATTCTTCTACCTTTCGGAAGGGGGGGGGGTGTTCTTTAGGACAACATACTTCGAAATTGTTCGTTAGGTCCTTCCCCACTTAATACCAGACTCTTGTTTGCACCAAGATTTGAACTCGTGGTGTCGCCAAACCCACACATCACACATTGTACTCTTACCACTAGACCGAAGTCCCCGGGGGCTAACTCGTTGAAGTAATGAAATGATTGAGTTTTACATGATAGGACTAATCTGACATAACACATAAGAAGAATACATGATGAGTAATATAGCTCTCTCTCTCTATATTGAATCATTCGTTTACGGGGAAAAAAAGAGACTTCCTATTTTTTGTTTTCTAAAAAATCAAGCACGTGGATGTTCAACTGCTGTATCAAAATTTCTATCCTTGTTCTCTCACAGATTATCTCCTTAATTACTTTGAACTGGGGCAATACTTTGTTTTACAAGTCAAAGAGGGTTTTATTAACTGTAGCGCCAAGTGTGTGCTTGGAGTATGCAGTACAAAGCAAAAACTTAACTCACTTATTTTTATTTTTTAGAGGAAGTAAGATGTTGTCATTGATATATGGCGACTGGAAGGTGACAAATTACAAAAGCAAAAGCCAGTAGGCTTTTGGAGCAAAAGAAACCCTGTTAGCCCCTATTACTAAAGAGCTATACCATGGAGTGAACTGAAAAACTTCTGCATCTCCCGTACAACTACTTTTTTACTCCAAAAAGCTAATAAAGATACATCTGTCTTTTCGTCTAAAATGTTCTCTTGTTTTCTTCAAAATATCGCAGATTCTTTCTATCCACCATATGGTTTCTGGTATGGAGTACAGAGGGGCTTTGCAGCTTTGTGGAGGCCTCTTCTGTTACAATATAACAGTAGCTCTTTTTTGGGATTCAGAGATGCACCATTTCACTTCTAGTATATTCAGAAAGATCAACCATTGCTAAGATGTAACTTTACAATGAACAAAGGTGTTCACATCATCCTATCTTTCCTCACATATAGAACATATCTGTTGCAAATTATCATTCCTTTCCTCTGCAGACTGTGTTTGAGAATAGGGAATACTTTGAGTTGACAATTTTCATAACCCTAAGAAACCCGGACAATGGTCATACATTTGTTTTTGTTTTGATAAAGCATGCTTTGTGTTATTCTTGTTCATTGCGTCAGAAAACCAATTAGTTGTAATGGAGGATGAGGAAATTAAAGCAAATGGCAATAATCCTCTAAAGAAATGTTTGGCACATGTATGTGTTAGCTTGGTACACCTGAAAAATAGCCTCTTTTGTTGCACCCATCAGGTTCCTATATGTATAGAAGATAGGGTGTCGTTCATTGAAAACCATTTCTTTTTGTTAGGTTTTCCATTTTTTGATATACTACTTGTATTCTGGCATATATTTGACCTTCTTCTAATGAATTTTATTAATTTATTTAAAAAACCATGATGTCAATGATGACATGGCCCTAAGACCTAGTCATTTCAGCTCAAATATGTCTCAAAGAGGTAGAAAGGAGAGATTGCTGATAATTCTGGACTTTCTTCTTTGATAGAAATATTTCGAAGTGTTTAAAGTATGGTCTGATAACTATAAAATGTAGTATACTTGTCGAATTGCCGCTCACACATCTAATTTAGTATTGATCAGAAAATTGTCAAATACATTTGTCCTTGCATTTTAAAAGATATGTGTCTGGTTGTGTGGCAGTCAATCGAATTTTACTTTTGTTTAATCTTGCCAAACCGTTGAGCTGTGTTGGCCTATGCTTTCTATCTTTAGTTGTTTCATGTAAGTGTGGCCTATCTTTGAGTAAAGCTGTTTCTCCAAGGAGGTGAAATGAAATTTTAGTTTATTTTACCTTTTTATTTGTTCTATTAGAATCATTAAAATAATGAATATTTATCCCTCTGTATCACTGTAGGCTGGTTATGTTGGCGAGGATGTGGAATCTGTATTATACAAATTACTCGAGGTATGCATGACACTTTAATATCATTTGAAGTTTTTTTCATTTTATTCATGCCCCATCTGCTTAGTTAGCTTATTTCATTAACAGTACTTCAGAGCAGAGTTGTGATATTGGGAGTTTAAGATAAGAAATGGTTCTTATTAAAAAAAACGGGGGGGGGGGGGGGGTGT
>JAJONR010002994.1:0-82466 GCA_029582245.1 Solanum etuberosum | reverse complement strand
AACTTGCAAAATTTCAGATTTTGCTATTTCCAATTTAGTTCTTTTTGGAACTCAAGGTGCTACATCTAGTGACCTTAACACTTAAGAAATTTAAATTCCTCAGTAAAATCCTACTCTCAATGAAGGATGGTTCGAGTCTTAACTCAAAAAATTTCTGGGGTGTTACACAAAAACATTGTTTGGTTACTTTATTTAACCTAATCTATGGATTAGTTATACCTCATACAAGGTCTTATTTTATCCCTAGAAAAGGAGAGATAACTAATCCAAGGTTTAACAATCCTTGGATAAGACCCCTAAATGACTAAACTATCCCAAATCTTTTTTCCTAATTTTTTATTTTGTAATTTAATGCTCTTTTTATTTATTTATATGAGAATATTTATAAATATTCTTTTAAATTCTCCAAATTCAAAATTTTTTTCAAATGTAGTTCGTCGATTGACCACTTGAACTATTTTAAAATAAAATAAAAAAGCTTCGTGTATTTGAACAATTTAAGTAGTCTTAAATCTATGTTAAGTTTAAGGTATATTTGACCAAAAAATTAAAAATATACCGTGCTATCAAGGATCTCTATGGTGGCATATCACACCTCAAAATTAATAATAATTTTTTAAATATATTTTAGTATTTAACTTGACAAATTAAATGAAATATAAAATCTCATAATAACTCAAGGTTATAATAGGAAAAAAAAACTTTTCCTAGAATTTTAAACCAAACATAAGATTAAATGGGAAACAATAAACCAAAACTTGATAAAAACTAATCCCTGCATTACTAAACCCTGCATTACTAATCCCTACATTATGCATCTTTATACCAAACGACCCTAAAAGTGTTATGTTTCCTTTTTTAGCAATTGAGTGAGGAAATATAGTTTTTTGTGTTCAATCTTTGAATTTCATTATTTAACTCATGACATATGTTAGTGACGTGAATTCCACCACTTATTAATTTAACTAGTGAATTTAATGCAGGTTATTAGTGAATTCAAGCCATCAAACACACATACAAGACGCAAAATCAAGTAACATTGTTGATCGACTGGTGAAAGAAAGAGTTAGAATTTTGTTAGTTCCATTCCTTTGATGTTTATTGATAATGTCGTTCGATAATGATTGGAAATACTACCATTAGTAAATATATGTTTGGGACCATAATATTAACATGGTGGACACATCTGAAATATATATTGCTCACGTGCCTTTCTCTCTCTCTTTCGTCTTATAGCAATTGGAAGTATATGCTGTAATTTGGCAGCTGCCATAACGATTCTGACCAACATGAGTTGTGATTTGTAATTTATTTGTAGAATTACTTTACTCTTAATTAGATGTCTCGAGTTTGAATTCTGAATATGATTTTTTTTTTGTTGGGAGCGTCACCTTAGAATGAACTCTACAATGCGGACTTCATACACCGAATGAGAAATAAAAGAAAATATTCACTATGAAACAGAGGCGGAGCTAGGTGAGAGTTCGTGGATTTGGAAGGACCCACTAGTTTTTTTTAGACCATGTATTTGTATTAGAAAATTAAATAAATATATATGTATATTAAATTGTGAACCTCTAACAAAATTGATTGACAGCTCAGCGGTAAGGAAGGAGCTGTGGAAATGCCTTTCACACTAGTGTTGTGGGTTCAAATTCTACCATCAATCTTCTGTCCTAAAATTTAGAACCTCAAACTCTTAATTTCGGCTCCGCCTTTCTATGCAAATCATTGTTAAGCTGTAAAACTCTTGGTCAACTTATTTATACTCCATTTGTCCCTAATTACTTGTCCACTTTTGAATTGACACACCTATTAAGAAAACAATGATTGGCATAGTGAGTTTACCATTTTACCCCTATTAATTATGAAGTAAATAAATTTAAAACTTAAGATTTTCAAGAAGTTTTGTCTTTTCAAAGTAATTAATTGAGGGTATAATAGGTATTTTTTTTTTGTCATTTCTTGATTTGTCAAAATGAACAAGTAATCAGGGACCACTAAAAAAGAAAAAGTGGACAAGTAATTAGGAACATGGAGTATTATATTATTGCTCTGAAATGGCTTCGCGCTTGAAGTACCACTTTAAGGGGTCGTTTGGTAAAGTGTATAAGAATAATGCAAAATAGGATGCATTAGTAGTGCTTGCATTAGTTATGCAAACATTATTTCTTATACACTGTTTGGTTTGATTTATTAGAAATAACAAATCTTGCATAGTTTCTATTTTAAAATATATGTTTACAAAAATATCATTCACACTTTATTTATTTTTACACTTCCTTTGCAATAAAGTTCTTTTGCTAAAACATTAAAAAAAAATCTTTGCTAAAACATCATTAACTCTTCTTCTTCTTCTTCCTCCTCTTCTTTTTTTTCAAAAATAATATTAAAAAGTTGTACTATTTAAGTCAAAATATTTTTGTGAAAAGTTGACTAAGAATTTCTTTATCAAATTTATCGCCACAATAGTAACATTTTTTTAATTAAACTATGTTGAAATTATATATTTTTTTTTTTTAAAGATACTTAAGAGGCCAACAAATTAAAAGACATTGAAAAACAAATAAAAATAAAAATAAAAACATATGCCAAGAAAGAAAATGAAAAGAGGAGAAAATGTTAGGAAATGTTTTTAAAAGGCTTTGAGGGTAGTTTTATAATTATTTAATCTAATGCAAGTGTTAAAGTGCTATGTATTACTAATACCTAGAATTACTTGGTATTAGTAATACACAACTTAATACACAATAGAGTGGCATTAGTTATACATGGCAAGAAAAAGTGTACCAAACAAGATACACCTAATGCATGTATTATATTTCCTAATACACTCTACCAAATGACTCCTAAAAGTGTATAAAGTGCTTCTTGTAAAAATGATTTCGGAATCTCTAATTAAGATTTGATGAGTATTTACTAGTATACTATAAGTTTTTTTTTTGTATGTGTGTCATGAAAATGTTTTTTTTAACTCATGTTTGATTGGGAACTTCAAGGCAGTTCGATTGTATTCCCTCCGTCCCTTTTTATATGTCACCTCTTTACTTTACACTTGCATTAAGAAATGTTGTAACTTTACTCTTCTACCCTTATTTAATGTTTTCTTAAGTCAACTTTATAATAAATGATGAATACATTTTCAAGATTAATTAACTACTCTATCAAGGATATAATAGGCAAAATATGGTAATTTATGCATAAATTTTATAAAATGACAAGTATTGTGGTCCAGCTATTTATAGAAATGGATGAAATATAAAAAGAGACGGAGGGAGTACTTTTTTTTAACAAAAAAATAAATCCTTTTACATGTCTAGTTTGTATTTTGTACTTAAAAAATATTATGCAATAAATATTTATTTTGTTATTAATATTTTGAAATTTAAATCTGACTATTCATATTCTGAATAGTTTAGGATATAATTATAATAATAAAATTAAATAATAATAATTAATTCTTTTAAAAATTTGTTAAAATAACAAAATATTTTAAAAGTAAAAAGAAGCAAATGAAGTAGTCTCCATGTCCATATCTATGTTCATGTTTGACTAGATATACCTTTTAAGAAACAATAAATATAATGATAATTTTATTATATCATTTTTAAATATTATAAGTTATCTAAATATTGAAAAATCAATACTCTCTTTATCCTATATGATATACTTTTATTTTTAGTTTGTTACAAAAAGAATAACATATTACTATAATTAAAGAATAATATAGCTTTAAAATTATCTTTTATCATTAATGAAACGATTTATAATCAGCCAAATGATCAAGAAGTGTCTTTAGACCACACATCTTAAAAATCTTCTTTTTAAATTTTTTTTTTTATATCAAATTAAATATTATCACATAAATTAGAATGAGAAACTAGCATTTATTAAATTTCACTATATGAAACTACATTAAATATATTATTATTGTTATTATATAATAAACGAGTAAAAATGGACGAAAGGAAGACAATGGAACCCATTGGATAATGTTTTAAAGTGAGGAAGCTGGCATTGAAGCAAAAAGTAGGTAAGATATGAAAGAGAATAAAAAACACACGAGTTTTGTGTTTGATAAATTCTGTCTGCTGAAATCAAGATATGCCAAACAGTAAAAAGCATTGAAGGACCCAAAAATGGTAAGAAAGACAAAATTATAACAAATTATTTTACTCTACATAAACTGCAATATCATAAAAGTGAATCAATAATATTTGGTTAGTTTGAAAAATCTATCTATTATTTTATATCAAATCAAAATTAATTATACATGAATTATTTATTCACAAATTAGATATTCTATCTTTTATCATATATAAAACGGAAAATGGTCAAAACTGAGAAAAGGCCCAAAATAGTCTCTCATCTTTTGAGTTAAGACTCAAAGTCATCCTTGAGTTTTCACATGGAGCATTAATAGTCCCATATGTTTGTAATATTGGTGCACTTTTGGTCCTCCTCCAATTTTTTTCCTATTTTTAACATTGATTTTATCGATAATTTATGTATGGAATGTTCAATCATCACTTTATATATTTAGTAGAAATAATAACTCCATGTGAGAGAATGTGAGAAGAAAAACACCTTGTTTTGTTTAGTAGAAATCGTATTGCATGTAAAGTCGAGAGGTTCATCACGACGATTTCATGTGAAATAGTATAAATTTTTCTTTTCTTGCAACCTCATATGTTAAGATGTTCTTAGTTCAGCTGCAGTAATATTTCTACTGAACAGAATAAGGTGTTCTTCTTCTTCTTACCTTCTCTCAGATAGAGTTATTATTTCTACTAAATATATAAAAAGACGATTGGACATTCCTTACATAAAATTATGGACAAAATTAATGTTAAAAATAGGCCAAAGTTTAGGGGAGGACCAAAAGTGCACCAATATTGCAAACATGTGGGACTATTAGTGCTCCATATGAAAACTCAAGGATAACTTTGAGTCTTAATCCAAAGATGAGGGCCTATTTTGGGCCTTTTCTCGGTCAAAACTATCCTTAAACTATTCAAAATAGCTTAAATATACCCTTAAACTATATTTCGGCTCAAAAATACCCTTCCCGTCAAACTATTGGGCCACACCTACCCTTCTAGTTAATAGAAGTATCCATATGTGTGTTAAATGCCACATGGAAGCCACATGTGCACGCTAAACAGACCCCACCTCCACATAGACGACTACGGAAAAGGGTCAAAACTACCCTTAAACTATTCAAAATAGTTTAAATATACCCTTAAATTATATTTCGGCTCAAAAAGCCCTTTCCGTCTAACTATTGGATCACACTTGCCCTTCTGTTTAACAAAAACATCCATGTGTGTGCTAAAATGCCACATGAACTCCACATGTGCACGCCAAACACACCACACCTCCACATAGACGACTTAGAGCCTAATTTCACTCTTTTCCCCCTCATTTTATCATTTTCTTATTTGGGTATATCTATATGAATATACAATACACATTGACTCAATTCAGTTTCATTTTATCCGATACTAATATGTTGTACTTTGAAGATCACAACTTAAATAAAATTCAAATTAATTCTGCTATCTAATCCTTAAATCATCTATTATATTGAATGTTTCTTTAACTTTCCATAAAATCTAAAACTTCCTTAACAATCATTTAGAGCATCTTCTGGATTAGGTACCACAAAAGCTCAAAACTTGAACAAAAATACGGTAATTGGTAAAAAAAAAAATTAAATTAAGAAATCTATTAAGACTTGCTAGGTCTTCGTTGATGTAGTAGCAATCGAAGGTGTAATCCCATCTGTTCGTCAAGTTTTCCTCATTAGCGAAATCGCCGACGTTGATGTGGCAGAGCTCGGTCACCACCGCAGGGAAGCCGCCGTAGTCGTCTTCCTATGC
Organism: Solanum etuberosum; assembly: GCA_029582245.1. Classification (NCBI taxonomy): domain Eukaryota; kingdom Viridiplantae; phylum Streptophyta; class Magnoliopsida; order Solanales; family Solanaceae; genus Solanum; species Solanum etuberosum. Next base: position 76,584 of record JAJONR010002994.1, on the reverse strand, counting down.
CTGGAGTTCCAGTGATAAGTATATTAGGTCTCTTACGGCAGCTGCTATTTTGCGCCATGGCTGTGAGTTGAATCAACAAGAAAGCTTTGCTAAGATTTGTTTAAACAAAATTAATTTATTAAGAGAAATTAAAATAATAATTAGTGTTAATTGATTAATTAAAAAGAGTGTGTTTATATTATACCTTAGATCGTTTCTTTTATTGTATTTGAAATGGTCATCAAATTGCAATTTCTCTACTTCATTCGGTTACGTATACAAGTTTCCGCAAATATTTTTTCTTTTTTTGGTTCAATATATACTTTTCAGGATGAAATTAGGGGGAAAAGAGTGAAATTAGGGCTTTAAGTCGTCTATGTGGAGGTGGGGTGTGTTTGGCGTGCACATGTGGAGTCCATGTGGCATTTTAGCACACACATGGATGTTTTTGTTAAACAGAAGGGCAAGTGTGATCCAATAGTTAGACGAGAAGGACATTTTTGAACCGAAATATAGTTTAAGGGTATATTTAAGCTATTTCGAATAGTTTAAGGATAGTTTTGACCCTTTTCCGTAGTCGTCTATGTGGAGGTGGTGGAGTCCATATGGCATTTTAGCACACACATGGATGTTTTTGTTAAATAGAAGGGCAAGTGTGGTCCAATAGTTAGACGAGAAGGATATTTTTAAACCGAAATATAATTTAAGGGTATATTTAAGTTATTTCGAATAGTTTAAGGATATATTGGACCTTTTCCGTAGTCGTCTATGTGGAGGTGGGGTCTGTTTGGCGTGCACATGTGGCGTCCATGTGGTATTTAACAGACACATGGATACTTCCGTTAACTAGAACGGTAGGTGTGGCCCAATAATTTGACGGAAAGGGTATTTTTGAGCCGAAATATAATTTAAAGGTATATATAAGCTATTTCGGATAATTTAAGAGTAATTTTGACCCTTTTCCGTATATAAAATAATAGATAAATCGACTCATAACCGATACATGTTATTAGTTAATTAATTATACAGATTCCTAAATCACAAACCAAACATCAAATTTATCTTATACATAGTTTAAAAAAAAGTTGCAAAACATGATATAATTTATACAAAATTTAATACACGACTAGCTTATCCGCTAACCGACCCCCTTGACAAGGGAAACTACTAAATAAACACAGCCTTTTGCATTTATTCCAACTGTTAATGTTAAATAATAAACTTAATATTCTCCAACACCAGGATTGACCTAACTATACAAGTGTAAACATTCATTAAACTCATAAGTGACCTTAATTTCTAGCTTTCATCTACATTGCTTTGAACTAATGAACTGCAGTATAGTGATCAGTTGATCCACGAGAACTCAGAACCACCATAGCAAGAGCCTTATTGCAACACATAACCAACGACCGATTTCCGTCTCTCCAGCTTTTCGCCACTTTATGTACACACTCTTGAACTACTTTTGGAATTTATCTACTGCGAGAGCAACGATTCAAGAGCTTTTGGATCACTGACTGGAGGACTACATGTGAAGTTTTGGCAAACAAGGGCTATCACTTTGTTCGCAGCAGCATTGTTTTTCGCCATCAGAGCAATATTTCCATTAGTTTCTTCCCAAAATGCCACCTCTTCTGCATCCGTGGGATCAATGTGAATCACCTATTCAGAATCAGTATGAGTCAGAAGCGAAATCCACAGTTGTACAATGTGATATGAACGGTTTAGCTACTGCAAGCAAAGTACTTACCGTCTTGTTAGGATCATATGCTGCATGAGCAGCAGTAACCATGTTTTCAAACTCCTCAGAAGACTTCACTCCGACAAGAACTACTTGCTTTCTGGACGGAATAGCCAGCATATCTGCTGCACAGCACATCAGTGGCACAGCAACAGCTGCATCTTTCAATCTCTTCTCAAAAACCGCCTATTTTAAACGCAAAGGTTAATTAAAAATCTACTGACAACAATACATGGACTATATAGTCAACGTAAGATGCAGAAAGTTCAAGGCGAAAGGCGTACCAGGACATGTTCTGCAGTCTCTCTGTAAAGTTTTGATTTTTCACCAGCAACCATAGAGGCCAATCTCACTAGATTAATCACAGAAACAGAATTCCCTGAAGGCTCAGCCCCATCATGATCTTCTTTCACACGTAGAAGAACAGAAGGATCTTCACCAGTTGTGTTGAAGTAACCTCCTCCGGTTTTGTCGAGAAATAACTCGTCCTGCAAGAAATAGTTCAACAGTAATAAGAACTTGTCCCATTCACCAGAAGATCCTAAATTTTCCTTACCTGTATCTCCTGAAGTTCGAGTGCCCAACCCAACCAGAAGACTGAACCACCGAATTCATAAAGGTCCAGTAGACCTGCTATCAAAAATGCATAATCATCTAGAAATCCAGGTGCTTTGGAGGGACCATTCCTGAAGCTATGCTGCAGCCTGCGCGTCTGTTCATTATAAAGGTGTTTCCTAATAAAATATGTTGCTTTCTCAGCGACATCCATGTACTCCTTGGGCTGAACATAACAAGAAAAATAGTTAAGCAGACAACAGAAAAGTAACTGCCACCAACAGTACTTAATCTAGGACGACCAGTTGACTAAACGTGTACCCAAGATACTTTGCAATAATGAGACTTTGTAACCAACAAAAGTTTACTAATGGACATAGACAAATCCAGTGACGCGGATTTTGGTTTAAGATGCACAGAGTTGGAGGACAATGAGGATCTGTATTTCATTAAACATACTGAAATTAAGAGCTTTTAACAAAAAATTTACCACCACCAGTCTACAATTTTCCACATCTGCTGAGACTAAACAAGTGTCACGGATTTATCAGACTAACCTATCTCTTAAACTAAAAGGTGGCTCTGAAATCTTACAGTGGTGCCAGTCACCGGAAAGTAGAATCTTGTTCCCTCTGGTTCTCCCTTCAGGATTTTTGACGCCCTGGCCAGAGATGAAATCACTAGTCCATTCCATGATACAATAACCTACAAGAATAGATCACTCATCACACTAAACATAATGAAAATAAAATACACACTTGCTTAAAAATAATATACCTTATCATCCAGATGCGGTCGGGGACGTTTCGACCTCACATCAAAAAGTTTTCGGCGAGCATTCCCTAGGATATCAAGATACTCCTCAACAGGCAAAGCATGTTTTGATGCCATTGCAGAGGTACTACTTCTTTCTATTAGCACGTTTTTGTCCTTGAATTCATTATGTGGATCACTCTTTCTTGAAAGATCACAATTACCTGAGGATTTTATATAGTAGTGATCCTTGACGAGTGTTGCATGCTCGCCTACTATGTTATCAACCTTCAGAAAGATGGAACCAAGTCAAAGTAAGCATTCAAGCTCAACATTGGCAGAAAATTGTGGCACACAAATAGTTCTCTTGGTAGGTCTTCCGTTTCCTTATTTTACTTTTTAAACTGCAAGGAACCATGTCCTACAAGACTATATTTCTGTTAAAAACTGTCTTCCTATATGTAGATTGGGCTAAGCATTGATCCAACTGTTTAGCATGTCTGACGACTGGACTCTTTTTGAAGTAATGACACCTTCCATGACAGCAGTTGAGAATAAACAGGATTTATGCAACCTATTTGGCGAGAAGAGCTACTTGGTAGGATTACATAATTTGTAATCCGATTCAAAAAAAGGATCACTGCAAATGTAGATATAGCTGACCTTGCATCAAAATTGGATGTGCCCAGTCTCCAACTTACTAGTAGGCTGGGTTGTTGACCTTCCATGCCATTTTATTTTAGACACTTCCCACGGATAATCTACTATAGATCAATGCGTATAAATTTCTATAGAATAATCAAATTCATTGAACAACTCAGATTCTAAGTTCACAATTTAATGTTCCAGTTTCATGAGTCAAGCTGACTACTAAATTGCTATACCATATTGTCATTTTCCAAAACCATATCAGAGCTTTCTCCAAACTATAAAGATTTGCAACATATGGAGCTAGATATCAAGACACAATATAAGCTAGAGGTCAACTATTTCATATATATAGTCAAGAAGATGAGCAGCCAACAATGATATATACATGTGCGAATACCCGAAATTTAAACAACAAAACAAGAAAGGATACTACTTCTCAAAAAATTGTCGGTAAAAACAATTAGAAGTCGCAAGTACCTCAGTACTAGTCCAGACATAGAAAGCACCCTCCTTTTTCCGTGAGGCACCTTCAGATTCATAACTATCAGCATCTTCAGCCGAAAATATTTCACCACTTGGACCAATCATATCCCTTCTCAGGTAGTCAAGTATATCACGAGACAAACTTGAATAATACAAATCCTTTGTGATACAAAAGGCATCCAGATAGACATTAACAAGTTGACCTTGATCATATAACATTTTCTCGAAATGTGGAACTGCAAGAAGCAGGAAAGGAACACTCATAAATTGAACAACAAAATTGGATTTAAAATTAATATCAGAACACATACATAATAATTTAGCTCACCATGCCAGCATTCATCTACACTGTATCTGTGAAAACCACCGCCAATATGATCATGGATACCACCCCTCGCCATGCATTCTAAAGTGAATAAGACCATTTTTAGAGCATTCTTGGCTTCACCTGAGTTTCCAGTCTCTCCAGACCTCTTTGAGTTGTAAAGCATCAGCTGCATCTCAACTGGCCTGGGAAATTTGGGTGCATAACCAAAACCACCATATTTTGAATCATAGCTTTCTGCTAGCTGTAGAAGGAAGTTAGACCATCATTAACAACAACACATTTATTGAGAACCGAGATAATTAAATCCTTAAGACTAGTATTCAGATGGTCAAATTTCAGGAACATGCAAAGATGTCATATGATCAAGTCAGTGAGAGACTTACCACACTGAGGATTAACTACCACAGAGAAAAGGGGAATATTTATCGTGAGTAAACTGAAGAATTCTGAAGTAGTTTAAATGATAGGAATAGCAGTAATAGAGAAGAGACAGGAGAAGGTAAAAGGTCTCTCTCAAGCATCAAATGTGGTTCTTCTCGTAACTAAGAGCCTGTCTGGATTGGCTTTTAGCTTTTGGCTTATTTTTATCATTTTAGCTTAAAATCAAGTGCTTATAAGCACCTTTTTAATTTACCCAAACACCCCGAAAGTGCTTAAACGCTATTTAGGCTTAAAGCACTTAAAATAAGCCAATCCAAACATGCTCCAACTCCAAATAGCCAGGTTGCCACCACATGCAAAGAAAACTCAACAACAGATTTTCAGAAAATCTTACATGATCAGCACATTTACGCAGTGCGGTTTGCGGAACCTCATCTGAGAGCTTATTTGATGTTGAAGTTGCGGCCAAGGCTTCTGATAATTGTTCTATTGCAAACGCCCCACTCTGGATAAGCGTATCTCTCTTGCTATTCCAAGCTTCCTTCACTTTCCTAAGCATGATGATGAAGTACACAGGAATATTCTCAGAAGTTTGAATTGAACATTGATGCTGCTCGACAGCAATTGAGCTTAAGAAAAATGCCATTCATACTTATAGTTGAGCAGAAGTTTATGTTGAACCACTTAATCTGAAAGTACAGAATGAACACACCTAAGTATAGTTTTAAATCCCGGCCTTCCATATTTGTCTTCTGGAGGAAAATAAGTCCCACCCATCAAGGGCTTCAAATCAGGTGAAAGGAAGGCACTTAGTGGCCAACCACCACCACCATATAAAGCTTGCACATATGTCATGTACACCTGAGAGAGAATCAAAATTGAGCTACTGAACGCAGATAGCATCACTATTGGCAAATTGAAAATCAAATAATCACTGAGGAATCAAGCTTAGTCAATAAAATGCCAATCCAATCACGTTGCAAAGACTCATGCTTTCACGGTTTGCACATCAGATAACCATGAAAGTGATTGCAGCAAGTTATTTCCAAATAGCATGTTGCTATCAATGAGGATTACTGAAAATAACCAAGAGCAAAACTGAGCATAACCCAATAAACACACATGTAATCATATAGGGCCAAGAGCCATATATAGTTATTGTTTCCATTTGTTTGTTTCTTCCTCGTTCTTGATACCAGAAAGACCCAGCAAGCTGATGTCTACTAGTTGGTAGTGAGAGGACTCTTAGTACCTGGGAAGTCTTAACTACTTGTGTGGGTACATGAAAAAGATTCACAGTAACCCTTCTTTTGCCACTAAAGGGATTTTATTTGTTTACTCATTTAAATAGTGACTGGTATTATTAGCTATGCATTATACACCTCATATGGATCTAGCTTTCAACAGCTTAAACAAAAGAGAAGATTAGCCAAAACTCAAAAGACATCTAAATAAGTGAATCCAAAGAAATAGAAAAAATATTAGAGATGTTGGGAAAACAAAATAGTTTAGAAAGCTATATCCCAACATGAAGATATAATAGCAATGCAAGTTCAACTGGATTGATTTTGATTTAATCCAAGAAACAAGTTCAAAAGAGAATCAATTATAAATGCGATTTAAGCATGATTCAGTAAAAAATTCTACCTTATCAACATCTGGACGCTCCTCTCTATCAACCTGTCCACATACAAGTAAAGGTAACAAAATGTCTATTATTCTCCAAATATTCAGATAACCAAATATATGTAGCTCAAGATGTAATTAGCATAAACAAAACTTTCAGATTCACCTTAATGCTAACGAACCAATCATTTAGCAATTTGGCTACCTCTTCATCTTCAAAAGATTCAACTTCCATAACATGACACCTTATCAATGAATAAAGCATTAATCTCCACTATACTACTTTCTAGCACCTTTCCAAGTAAAAAAATCGAAAAACTTACCAATGACACGTACTGTAACCAACTTCAAACCAAACACAACATGGAAGATCAATGTCAATATTACTGGAAAAAAATCCAACATTAATATAACGAAACACAAAAAGTCACTGACTTGATAAGAAGATTGGGACATCTCTTTTACGAGCTTCAGCAAACGCTTCCTCACCCCATGGATACCAATCAACCTTCCCATAATGAAACAAAGTAAAAATCAGTGCAGAGAATAAGATGCATAAAATTTTCTATCCTATCAACAATTTCAACTATTTTTGTTCAAAATAATCCAATTAGTACGGGATTATGAGCGTGCTGAAGAAGGTAAGGACTATGTTCAGAAGCGAGACGATTGGTATGCTTATGGATCTGGGAAGAAGTACTGAATGATGATGATTGTTGTTCAGCCATGGGAAGAACACGAATGGATTGTCGAAAAAAGGGCTTAGTGGATTTATACAAGTGCCGAAATGAGGAAGATGATGAAGAAATTAGGAGTTTATTGAGCATAGAAGATGATTTTGCAGAAGCAAAAATGGTGGAAAATTGGGGGTTTATATTTACAGTGAGGAGAGAAGGTTGAAGAATTGGTGCGAACCTCCATGCCATTTGGAGGATTTGATGAGTGTTGGATTCACTGATGATGATGATTGACTAGCCAGTTCGACACGTTGCAGCTACTGAAGAAAACTGCGGCTAAACGGTGCCACTGGTGCTCGATTATCGTGACACTTTTTGTTTTTTCGAGAGTCCAACAACTTAAATTTGATAGAAATTTTGTTTTTCTCGAGTCTACGTATTTAAGTTTGATTAAGAATTTGTTCAATTTATGTAACACTTTTTATTTTTCGAAAGTCAAACAACTTAAGTTTGATTGGAATTTTGCTCATGCAATCTTCAATTTTATTGAAATGAAATTTATACGTTTATAAAGTACTATAAGTCATAATTATTGACAATTCAAAATATTTAAAAAATTTACGATCAAAGATCAATATATTTGAACATCAAAATCTAAAAGATAGCACACAAATTGGAACGGAAGGAGTAATTCGGAAGTTGAGTATGTACGCACTTTATTAAAAGTTGAGGTGCTTAGTTAAAATAAAGTTTAGTTCAAGCGTGTAGTGAAATATTCCTAATCAGTTTAAGGATTGATTACATTATAAAATTAAAATTAAAATTAATTCAAAATCATTAGCTTTGTACCTAATCAAATTACGGGAGCATTCATATAATCTTTCTCATCATTTGTCTCATTACTGAATATCAATGGTATGTGGTAAATTTATTTGCTTTCAAATGATTGTCAACTATCCCATGAAAACTTTTAGCCAATTCGACTTGGGTATGTTTGATTTCTAAGTGCATTCTTTTAGTAAGTATGATAAAACAAAAATGAAAATCAAGTAATCATCAGTTCATAGATAAATTAAAACTATAGATTTAATTGTAAAAATATCCACTTGTGTTGCATATAGATGGGACACGTTCTTTGACAAAGTCGCCCCTATCGTTATCGCTAAAGGGACTAATGCACTCTAGGATTTTCTCAAGACATAATAAGAGTCTTGAAGACTAAATTTAGGTGTCAACCCTAGTTAGATAGTGGAAAAACTTCTCAAAAATAAGGTAGCTCCAACCTATACAAGAGGGTCGTGAGACCATCGCTTACTTACCGCTGGTCTACTAGGTGGGTATAGTGATAAAAAGAGAAGGAAAAGCAGCAGGTAGAGAGATTCTAGAGTTGACCCTTTTTTATCCAGGCTGGAGAAGGACTTGCACTGCTAGCCTTTGTTTGATATGTTCATTCAGTAGCAATACAAATTAAAACTACATCAAAGTGGAAGGTCCAGTATAGAAGCTAGAAATAGCTAGCCTATAGTAGTCGGCGTGACCAAAGCTTCATGACAACATAACATTAGCCTTGCAAATTGAATTGTGAAAGAAAACAGATGGGAAACAAAAGGCAAAGAAGAAACCAAGAAACAGATCCCTGAAATATCAGCGTTAAAAGTGAGGGAAATATGCACAAGCAATATAATGATTTTCAGATTGATGAAGAAAATATGCACAAGGAATACATTAAATTTCAATAATGAACTTCTTGTTGAAGTGTCCTGTAACATTTAGAAGCTAAGTTCCAAAAATGGATCTGAGAGCTCCTTGTTAGCACTAGATCTCCTCATTCTTTTGCACTAATCCCAGATTGACTACAATTCTAACAAGAATGATAGCCTTACTGTCCATTTAGACAATGCTGGATCCAATTTGTGCGAGAAGTGTTCCACGAAGGAAGAAATAGAACTTCTTGCGAAAACAAAGGTCTCAAATTATCAAGCAGGTGCGCTGGCAGATTCAGCAAGTTCTTGCAGCAACTCTTGTTGCTCCAAAGTAGCACAAGACTGCGCAAAGACGAAATTAGCATGACAGTCTTAATGAGAATTCTTACCATCCCCTCCCCTCCCCTGAGGGGTTCCAAATAACTACTTATAGCAAAGTAACATACCTGAACAGCCGTCTCGATGTCACCCTCAAGAAACGTCATAAGCGGAAAGTTCATTTTTAGCCGATGATCAGTGACCCTATTGTCCTGTGAACATCAGAGAAAAGAGATCAGAATGATGAAAAGATGGGGGACAAGGGTGGGTAATCCAAAAGAGAACTGTAGGAACCAGTCAGAATATTTCAAAAGAATCCAGAACCATGAGTATGCTTCACTAGTACCATCATTTTTAAAGCAATAATCAGGAAAAACACAACGTTCAAAGTTTTCCATATTCAGTGAAAGTACTTGTTTCTATGAACCAAAACTGCAGTTTGAGATTGTGGTAGGATATTATACCATCATAATCAGTAATTGGATGCCAAAAGTTTCTTTTGGGGAATAACACACTTTTCAGTTCAAGGCATTATGGCTTAATTACCTTGTAGTTGTATGTCCGAATTTTTTCTGACCGAGCACCAGTACCTACCTGTCATTGTAAATATAAAGAGTCTAATAAGGAAAATTAACAAGATATCTTGTCCTCGTGCTTTTTAATCTAATACGAAAATTTAAGAGATCACAAGGCTTAAAATTGACCATATAAAAAATGTTGTATTAACTTGGTCATGTTATATAAACCCAGGAAACAATTATAACATATACGGGTCAATTGGTTTTGTGGCTCATTACAATTCAGTTTTATGCCAAATCTACCTATAATTCTTTATTTTTAAACGTAAGAGATCTTTGCAGGGTCATTTTCTTCCATTCAAATTGTAAAAGGTTGTGTTAAACCATTTCCTCGACATTTACTTATCTGTCACGGACACTATATCAATATGAAAGGTTTGCAGTAGTGATGGTATATTAGATGATCAGCAGGTAGATATATGTAAGCTACTTGAACTTGTGGAACATATAGGTATGTTCCGTATGATTATCATTTTAGATTAGGACATTTAAAAGAAAACATAAAAAATATGGTGCCAAGCATGTTGATTTGAGTGTCCCCTTCCTACTGCATTTTGAGTAGGCTAGTTCAACGATATGAAGGTTTAGTCATCTTACCTGTAATTTTCTCTGATTTCTTATTGACTCCTGCTGCTCCCTCACCTTAATCTCATACCTGGAAGAACGTCACAAGTCATATCCGTGCACAGATAATAGTAATTCCAGAAGTTATGGACATAGTAAAAATTTACATAAATATCACCTTGTGTTAGTATAAAGAAAATGCATACATAGTAGTGAAATAACATGAATGTACCAATGTATAAAGATGATACATACATGGAACTATGTAGACTGTCCATGGCTCTTCAGCCTAGACAGTTATTCTGGTGAATTTTAGGACCCATAAGATTTTGGTTCTAGTTCACTAGCAGATAGTGCAGTCTGAAACTAATGAAATATTTCATTGCAAGTAAAATTATGTAGAGATTCATATATGCATATGACCATCATAGAAATTGTCAAATGGTGAAGATCAACTAGAAAAGGGATGACACAGAGGAGTCATCAGCTCTCGGACAAGTTTCCTTCCAGTGATTGTCTTGATTGATCGATCACGGGCTCTATCAGCCAGTGACCAAAATTTTGACAACCCCAAATCACATAGCCTTGTGGACTTCCATAAAAGCGAATGAAGTGTCGAACCATAACCATGCCTAAAGGATAAAAGGCTAACAATAACAGGCCTTTCTTGTTTTTTTTGAATCAGGTAACATGATAGACCTTTATTGTTTGATGCATTGGAAACTTGAAAGTTAGTCTATGGGCTTATCAACATAGCCAAATACTAACAGGTTCTTCCTTAATCACATAGGTTTCTTTAGTTCACACAATTATATATGGCAAGGTTATCTAGATATGCAGAACACATACCACATGCTTAATGAAAAGCATATCTGACATGGGCAATCACTTAAGTTTGTTTCACTCTTAAACTAGCAAATGAAGGTGTTCTAAGCAGTTTTTTTGACATGCAAACAAAACTATTCCACAGAATTGAAGTAAAGATCCAGACACGGGCGGATATAACCTTTTGGCAACAGGTTCACCTGAACCCATAACTTTCAACATGGAGTATAGACGTATATGTAAAAACCTACTAAAATCTCAACAAATATTAGGCTTGAACCCATAATTTTAACTGTACAATGAGTTCAATGTGGAAAATCTTAAAAGCTGAACCCCTTAAATTTAATTTCTGGATCCGTTTCTGTGACCAGACATAGTGGGCAGTTCAAACACCAGAAACTTTCTTTATAGGATCTAGAAAGCAGTACTTCAGGTTCGCATCAGTAAGTATATCATTTTCTTAAGAAAACCTATCTAGTTGCTCTCAGAAGAGGTCAACTTACAAGCAAGGGCTTCTCACCTAATCAGGACTAATTTCATTCATATCTAAGTTGAGCAATTCTGTTTTTAATCTTTTATTTCTATATAATAAAGTTCAGTAACTCCATTAAGCAAAAAACTTATATATGAATCAATGTCCCTTACAATTTTGCTCTCAATAGTTGGAAAGCACGATTCTTGTTTTTAAGCTGACTCCTTTCTTCAGTACAAAAGATTCTAATTCCTGTTGGTTTATGGTAAAGATCAACTGCAGTCTCCACCTTGTTAACATTCTGCCCTGCATAGCATAATCATGCATTAATATATGCATGTCAATAAGCACAAGAAGTTCATGTATAGGGAAATGTAGTAGAACATGAAAGTTGAATCATCATGTACCTCCAGCACCACCAGAACGTGCTGTTGTTAGTTCTATATCCTTCGGGTCAATTTCCACATCAACTTCATCAGCCTGAAACCATATAATATATCAAGGATGAAACCAAAAGAAATAACAGCTGCAGAACAACAGGGAACTGAAAGACCTAGGGATACTTGGGGAAAAACAATCAAAGAACATAATGAAAACTCTAGGTAAAATTGGAAGTCTGTTGATCGACAACAACTCAGCTGTACATGGTGATTTAAATGATGCAGCAAGCTATGTGATTGCTACAACATTTGGGATGAACTTGCAGATAGTACAATTACATAAAAAAAAGAGAGAAATATTGAAAACACCCGTAAACTCCGCACAAATTATTAGTTTCATCCCCGAACTATTGACTGCCTTAAATACATCTCTTTACTTGACTAATTGAACTTAAATACACCCTCGATATTGCAATATGAGTGAAATACACCCCTAAATTCTCGCTAACGTTAGGGGTGTTCTCAACACTTCTCTCGGCTTTTTATTAAGAGTTCCATGCTCCTACAAGAGTTTGAGACCACTTGCTATGTTATGTGGCAGATCAGGGGGTGTATTTAAGTTTAGCTAGTCAAGTAAGGGGTGTTTTTAAGGCTGTCAATAGTTCAGGGACGAAACTAATAATTTGCGCTAAGTTCAAGGCTGTTTTCAATACTTCTCACTAAAAAAGATGGTCATATTGAGCTAGACTACATAGGAGATAATTTTGAGTGAACAAGTGGATAATTAACCTCTGGCATGATAGCAACTGTTGCAGTAGAAGTGTGAACACGGCCTTGAGTTTCTGTTAGTGGTACACGTTGAACTCGATGAACACCAGATTCATATTTCAATTTACTATAGACTCGGTTGCCTTTGATCTCCATCACATATGTTTTGAATCCTCCTTTTTCAGCCTTGAAAAAAAATGATGTTAAATAGATTAGAGGAAGAAATTATTTCTTTTTAGAAAATGAAAAGGTAGATGTCAATTAGAATTTAGTGCATATTTACCTCGGAGCAAGAGATTGGAGCAAACTTCCAAGAGTTCCGTTCACTGTATTTCTCATACATACGCACCTAATGATGTCAAAGCAAAGAAGAAATAAATGTGCCAAGCAATGAGATCTGAGTTCTTCATTTCACGATATTGGAAGCAATAACCACTTCTGTCATAGCTCAGCAAATGAATTAACACTTTAAGGACTCTATATTGGTTGGTGGAATGTATTGGTGACCAGGTATTTAAAGTCCCATTTATTTATTTCTTAGCTGTAAGGTATTGCACTTTGGACCCATAAAGGTCATATGTTATAAGGCAACATAGTACTGTCTAACTCATGCCACTGTTAAAAGTACCAAGAGTTGAATGAACAGAGATTAAACTTTTCTTTTTCCAGTATCTGAAAAAGTATCAGATCTATATAGAAGAATTCAGAAGGACTAAGGGAACATGTACCTACAAGATCACCAGCCCAAATTCCAGCCTCATCCCCACCAGCACCTGCCCTGACTGCAACACAAAAGAGTTAAGACACCTATACCCAGAATTAAAGCTTTTGTGTAAAAGATATCTTAACAATTTGGAGTGACAGAAATCAAAATCAAGCAGCATAGAGCAGACACACACCACATGCTGGCTAACCCTTAAGTTTCAATATTTGTAGCTACTGATGTGCTAGTGGTAATCATGCCACATCCAAAAAATTATAAGCTGGACAACTTTTAGAGGACTTGCAAACAATTAGATTCTATCAATGTATGTTGTGCTCGATTTCATCAAATTAGCAATAATATAAATGTAAACCTAAATGTGGCCATTATGTTATCCTTCTCAAAAAAAAAAAAAATGTGGCCATTTAAAGGGATATTCAATGAAGCATGTGGTACCCAGTCATGTTTCAATTGACTTACTTCCCATTTTATCCCGTACCAAAAATATGAGCTATCTCCTATATTGGAGAAGTTTTTTATTCCAACAATTTAAGAAAATATAAATAGTATTAATTTATATCAACTCAACTTTGATGTGAATCTTTTCATTAACTTTGCCACTTTCTCAGATTTCAAACACTTTCCTCTTAAACTCTTTGAAAACCAGTCAAGGTCAATTAATTTTAGTGAGATGGAGTAACAGAGTCTGTAACCTTATCTTTTGTTTCACTTCTAAATATCTCAAGAAAAGCCTCGTGGTTTTTACATCTGCTCATTAAGTTCTGATGAATATTCTACTTTACTATTATCTGGATCACTTAATTATTGCTTGGAGTTCATGAATATGAAACTAAGATGCAGAGCAGAAAATTATACAAACAAATCAAGACAATAAGGCAAAGTAAGAGAATAATATACCTTCAAGCATTATATTCCTGGCATCAAGAGGGTCACTTGGAAGGAGCATTAACTGCCATCATGAGCAATATCAACATAATCCCATAAAGATGCATAGAAAACATTAAATATGAGAACTATCTAGAAACCGAAATAAGAAAGGTAAAATAAAAATACTATAATTGAAACACTGTAATAACCTTAAACTTCTCCTCTAGCTCTTTGATTTGCTCTGTCAAGGATTGAATTTCAGAAGCAACCATCTCAGCCATGTCCTCGTCAGTGCCAGCTTCTTTAGCTAAAGCTGCCAGGAATAGAAGAGGTTGTCACATATATGTATAAATAAACTACTACAAACAGAAACATTATAATGAAATCATGGAGGGAGAGCTACAAAGTGGCCATAAAATATCATTTCAGGAAAATGTTAGGACTACCACAAAAGTGGATGATAACCTTTTGCTTCTTCCAATTGCTTCTCACAATCCTTGTATTTCCTGTATGTTAATACGACCTAGCTCAAAAAAGGCAACAAAAGTGAATAAAATATAGTGTATCTTGTCAACAATAGAAAAGGAGATAAAATGACAGTTTAGTGAGGTACTTCATCTAGCTCTGACATTGACTGCGCCAACTTCTGATATTCACTTGGATTTGAGACCACATCTGGATCAGCAAGCTTAACCTGAAAGTGCTTCAGTAGTTTTAAATGTAATTCGTGGACATTCCACATTATAAAGGAAATATTTAGAAATTTGCAACACTTCATATACGCTTAGACTTTGAACCAGCCAAACATGAACTTGTCTCGAATTATATGTTGCGAAAACCTAATTCACCTAATCTTTCTGTCGTAACTTCTTGAATAAATTAACATTATGTATTCAAATCGTATAATTTGCTGCTTCATTTGCCATGTATCTTGTTATTTTGTTGTCATATTTTTGTGCTACCATGCTTCAAATTCTTCTCTTTTGTTTCGAGCCGAGGGTCAATCGGAAACCGTCTCTCCATCCTTCCTACCCTCCCCATTACCTCTCTATCCTAGCCTCTCCATCAATATACAAGTAGATATATCAAGAAACTGTGGCTCAACACCATACCAATATGAATCCTCTATATCCTTTTCGCTCAATTCAGACGGAATATTTGATTTCAAAGACATGTATGATTTTTGTTTATCTAAACAAATGTTCGATTCATCCCATCAACCTATCACAATCCTCTTCCTTTAAGCAGAACTAATTTTCACTTAAATTTACATTTTGCAAATCCAGAAAGGAGAGTAAACACAACTGGAAATTCAACATGAAAACAATAAGCTATTCGAAATTCAAAAAGCGTTAAAATTCAGAAAGAAGCATACCGACAATTCTTTCCACGTTTTCTCAGCTGATTCAAGTTTTTTAATTAGATAAGGTTCCTGCAATACATCACAACCAGTATTAAAAATGATTACATCAGAAAAGCTTAAAACAGCAATTTCCGACTACTATGTTTACTCACTAAAAATGAATTCCTAAATTTAAACTGATTACACTTCAAATTATGCTTATCTGTATTCACTTTCTCTGCTAAAAGAAGTTGATATTCCTAAAATAGTTCGTACCGCCATGCAGATGATTCTTCTAGAAGGACTACGGTTCGGCGGAGCTCGAATAAAAGCTAATCCTCCACCGGAAAGTCCATAGCAACGGCGTCGTACTGGCAACTGGATGGAACAAGCGGTGGAGATTCCGGCAGTGGTGAAGCCGGAGTTAGCTAGAGTATTCATGGTGTTTTTAACTCCGACGTGGTACTTTACAGCTCTGTAAACTTGAATGGATAACAGGTTGTGTATTTACGAGCGAGAAGAACCGGGAAGTAAAACGACCCGGAAATGGAAATGGAAATGGGTTGGACCCGTAGAGACTTCTAGTAGAAAGCCCAGTAGCCCACGGCCCAAGTCTGATCGGTCTTACCAATTAGCTCTTTCATATGAATTAGCTAAAGTGGAGTCGACATTTACTATATATACATAAAAAGAATTTGACACTATAATTTTCTGACAAAAGTGCATCCGCCCCTGACAGTAGTAATCAAAAGAACGAAGACATTAAGATGAGTAGTACCTAGTATGTAGTAGCTCGTATATGTGATCTAATTTATGATATTATGTAATTATCTATTTAAGATATTATTCTTTTAAAAATGTTTTAATTGTATGTTTTACGACAACTAGTTAAAATAAAATGATTTTAATACTTTTTAGAAATTATGGATATAAAACACATCTGGAGAAAGGTACATCCAAATTTTAACTATTCTTTGAAAAAAATAATACACAACTAGCCACAAATTCAAAATTTCAAATAAAATAAAAAATATTTGTTTATTATGGTCAAATAGCGCACTAATTTTCCATCTCAATTTCAAATGTTATTTGATTCAATTACTAAAATATTGTCCAAATAGGAAAGTCTTTTCTAAATAGAGAAAATTTATGAGAAAAGTAGATTTCAAGGGAAAAAGGTGTTTTACTAGTCAAGGAGTCTGATGTTGACCTCGAAATTTACTTTCTCACAAAAAAGTAAAAAAAATAACTACTGTAACACTTTGATTACATGGTAGACTTATTTTTATATTTATTGTGATTTAATTTATTTATTTGATATCTTGTTATCTTAGATATAAATCAAGTGAATATCGATATTTTTGTTTGAATATCAAATAACTTGACAAGATTTCAACTTTGATGAAAGTTAAGATTTTGTAATGGACGATAATCAGCGTCATTATTATTTTATAGAAATGAATAATTCACCAACATGGGTTGTGGTGCACTGGTGAAAGTGTTTTACCCTTAACCAGAGGTCTCCGGTTCGAGCCCTGGGTATGGAGAAAATCCTCTTGGGAGCGCCACCCCATAATGGGCCCTGCAGAGCGTGATTCGAATTTAGTCGGAATTCCAATGTGGGCTGGCTTCGGACACCGGGTGAGAAACAAAAAAAATTAGAAAATAAATGTAAATATTTTCATGAGACGTGAATATAACGATGCACTTGATCCCAACATTTTTCAAAAAGAGTCTCTATCTTTACGAGATGGTGATAATATCTACATATACTCTATTTTTTCCAGAGTCCACTTAGTGAGATTTCATTTATAATGTTTTTATTGTTGAGACATCAATATTTTGTTCTGTTTAAAACAATTCAAATCCATTGCAATAAAAAAAATTCTGATCTAATAATAATATTCAGAGGCAGATTCCGAATTTAAAATGTTCGCAATGAGACAAACAACTTAGGAGGCGTGTGTTAATTGGAGATCGGAAACTACCTACAAACGGATGACACGTGTTCGTCTATAATTGGTTGTACCAGTAGTACTCTGTCCTTTTTCTCTGCAGATAATTTATAAAAACGCCCCTAATGTTACTCATAATATCGATTATGCCACTAGCAATTAAAGTTCGACTTTTCTTGACCAGCAAGTTAGCATGGATGATGTGTTTCATATAGACTTGTTTAGACAAAAGACTTCACCAAATGATTTTGTACTTTTTGTTTAAAATAATAATTTCAACTAACATCATTATACAAAAAAAAACTTTTGTAAATGTTTGAAAAGCAAAAAAAAAAACTTTTTTCTATAGTGTTAGAATGAAAAAAGTCACATATTTTTTTTAAATAAAAACAAACATCACCTAATTTTCGTAATCAACAACTTATGTAACGCTCTTTTTTAGCTAATAAATCTAACAATACAGTTAAATGATTCAAACAAAACTTTGCTTTTATAGTAAGATGTGATTACAATATGACTGTTATATAGAATTTTGATTGCATGTGAATTATGTTTGCTCCATAAATATTGCTATGATGTAAGCAAATGGAGTGATTAGTATAATTTTATTTCTAATATAAACGAAATAAAATATTTGTTAATGTCAGAGGATATAGTACATTAGATGAATATGTTTCTTTTTTAATCAGAAGTTTCAAATTTAAATATGAAATTTTTTTCTAATAAGAAACATTTTCCTCCGAATAAATCCTTATACTGTGAAAATTTGAATTAATCGTACTTATCAAATGACAGTATTCTCCCTTTCTCTCTCTTTCTAAGAACCATAAGATTTCCTTTTTATTAAATATTTCTGAATTCTTAAACGTCATTTCAATGACAAATTAGACGTTTTGTCCCACGAATTTTATTCTTTACTCAATAGGTAGAGTTTATGCAAGAGAATAATTGCTCCTTTTTTTGTGAGTTTTTGGCAATTTAGCATATATGAGCCGGAGTATTGTCACTTAATTAAAACAATATGAATAATTTGATAATTTTCTAATTGAATCAAAATAATAGTCCATTGGCTAGTTGAATTGTTGAATATAATCTTCTTTTTCTAACCTCTTGTGTAAAATATTACATGCACTTTTAAAACACACATAAAAAATACACAAAATTTATACTTAGTGTTTATATATAACATTGGCTTTGATTACAATTCCATTAAGCTGCAGGTCTATCGCGAAACCAACCTTTCTGCGATGGCGCTCTAAAGACGAATAAAATAGGCAAGCACCTTGGGGATTAGATCCCAAATAAAGAGAGTCCCTTTTTTTTTTTAAAAAAAAAATAATTAATTTCTTTTTTAAAAGAGATAATGATAAAAAATATATATACATAAAATCAAGTTTTATTAAATTTCACAACTTAATTATCACTTATTTACTTTTACGAAATACTTTTTCTCAATACGTATTTTTTATTTTTTCCAGATTTCCCTGATTATGTTATTGTTGTGACAATTTGTAACATGCCAACTCCTTATTATTAGATCAACGAAACCTCTACAGGCTAAAGTATGATTAATTATTAATAAACCTATATTAGACAACTAGTTGTAGCCTTGCAGGACATTAATTTACTAGCTTCATAATAGTATTATTTAATTTCGTTGCTTAATTAGGTAAAATAAATTTGTTTAGCACGTGTATCATTTTCAAAATTTAAACAAACAAGAATAGTAAAACGACAAGAATGTGAAGGACATGACTGTAATTTCGAATCCCAAGGGAAACAAGTGTCGGTTGCTATTTAGTTTATTTTCATGAATTGTTTGAGAAAAAATGTTATTATTATTATTATTATTATTATTATTATGCATTTACGATATGTTAATTTGTAGAATCGAACTCTATTTGTTTTATTGCACATTTTGTTGATGAGTAATTATTAAAGCTTCGTTATAATTAAAATGAGGAACGATCTTGACTCACAATTTTTTATTAATCCTTCTAATTTTTCCATTTAAATATTCTCTTTTAAACAAAAAAGGTAGGAGGCGTAAAATATTTCATAGCAAAATAACTCAAAAATCATATTTTCAGCTAGAACTATCAAATCAAAATCGTTTTCTTGTTAACAATAGTATAACTTAGTTAACTATAAAATAAAACTAAATTTGTTACCATCTTCGTCCATTTTCACTTGTCAGTTGTCACGTAGTATTAACTCAACATATCGTTACTATATCCCCTATTAAACATAATAAATTCAACACTTTGAAAGACACATTAAAACTAAGTATATATAATCAATAATAAAAATAAATTACCTCTTGATTTTTCGAATTTCGAATATCTAGTATTTAAAAATATATTTAAGATTAAAAATTTATTTTATTTTTGCATCAAATTGATATGTATGGAGGAATTAAATTCTCATCAACAAGGTAGATGGAAGTTCAGAGAAGCATATAGACTCAATCAACTGAGCTACTAATTGAGATAGAGACAAATAAAATATAGTGATAAAGTATACTTAATTAATAAAATTATTGAACAAAAAAAACGGAAAATCCGAAGCATGCACACTGTACGGACAGAGTGGAAAAAAAAAAAAAAAACGAAACCTTAGTGACACCAAAAGACTGTTTCTCTCTATTTCGTTTTTCCACAGTTGGCAATTTCTTCTTGGTGTATCGTACCCTTTTTCTCCCATCTTATTGCATACTGTAAGTCACTTAAACATCATTAATGTCTTCTTCTGTACATATATATATAAAATCAACTTTTTCTCAGATACTTTGTCGTTTTTTTGTTGGTTTTGATCCTCTGAATATTGTGAAGAAGAAGACCTAAAAGAAAGAGATGGAGCTGTACGGGCAGTCTACAGGGAGTGACGGGTCACAATCCGATCATCAGTCGGAATGGGTTTCGGTGGAGCAAGAAACGGGTCTGGATGGTGCTATTTTTGATTTTTAATAAATTTTGAATTTTGGGTTGTTTTAATTTTTGTTTTTAAGTTTTTTTTTTTTTCTAGGGTTTTTGATGATTTTTTTTGTTTGGGTAATGTAGGATCAATGCAGAAGTTGGGGTTATTTGGAAGGGAGGTTTACCCAGAAAGGCCTGGTGTTCCTGATTGTTCGTATTATTTGCGAAATGGGTCATGTGGATATGGACCTAATTGCCGGTTTAACCATCCGAGTGATCGTGATCGGCGTTCTGTAAGTTGTTTATCTTGTTTTAGTTGGGTTTTATGTTAAGCTATTTGCTTTTTTTACATTGGCTTGACTAATTTGGATTCATGTGGTGGGAAGTATACTATGAGGGGTTTGGTGGTTCATGTTAAGCTAATTTCATTTTTTAGTGGTTCGACTAATTTAGATTCATGTGGTAGAAAGTACACTATGAGGGTTTGGTGGTTCATGTTGAGCTAATTCCTTTTTATACTGGCCTGACTAATTTGGATTCACGCTATGGAAAGTGCACTACCGAGGGTTTGGTGGTTCATGTTAAGCTAATTCCTTTTTTACACTGGCCTCACTAATTTGGATTCACTCTATAGAAAGCACACTATGAGGGGTTTGGTGGTTCATGTTAAGGTAATTCCGTTTTACACTGGCCTGACTAATTTGGATTCACGTGGTAGAAATGTCCACTACCAGGGGTTTGGTGGTTCATGTTAAGCTAATTTCTTTTTTACATTGGCGTGACTAATTTGGATTCACGTGGTAGAGAAGTCTCCTATTAGGGCTTTGGTGGTTCATGTTAAGCTAATTCCTTCTTACACTATCCTGACTAATCTGGATTCACGCGGTAGAAAGCACACTATTAGGGGTTTGGTGGTTCATGTTAAGCTAATTGCTCTCCTTTCTTGAATATGTATTTGGTGTCTATTTTATCTAGGCGAATGTAGGTCTCTACTTTCGTTGAATTTCTTACTTGGAAGTCATAGTTGAGAATGGGTTTTTTCTCACACATAAGGCGGATCCAAAGCTTTTAAGTTAGTGTATGTGGAGTATAAGGCACCTACTATTCCCATGGATGGTGTAGAATTGGACTACTTTCATTTACTCAGAGAGGCA
Organism: Solanum etuberosum; assembly: GCA_029582245.1. Classification (NCBI taxonomy): domain Eukaryota; kingdom Viridiplantae; phylum Streptophyta; class Magnoliopsida; order Solanales; family Solanaceae; genus Solanum; species Solanum etuberosum. Next base: position 54,842 of record JAJONR010002994.1, on the reverse strand, counting down.
GAGCTAGAATTTTGAGTTTATGGGTTCTGAATTCTAAAACACGCATCTTATGTGGTTCTTGATAAACTATTTATACATATTAAGTGGAGTTTTAAATACAATACAGAATTTGAGCCAAGTTACTGGTTCTACCGAACCTGTAGGCGAAGCTCAAGCTCCGTCCCTGCATTTACTTTCTCAATCTTCTGAATATGCTATATTTTCTTGAGAGGGAAAAATGTGAATGCCTACATTCCTTATGCGGCTGAGTGATTTTGTTTTCAGGGTGGTAAGATGCAGTTGGGAGGAGTTGAGTTCCCAGAAAGAATGGGAGAGCCGATCTGCCAGGTACTCTGTTTTCAGTGTTGAAGTTTGATCTTGTTAGTTCTTCCAACACTCAAACTTCTAAGTGTTAAGGTTTTCTGTTTTCCTGAATGTGGTATATCATTTTAATAGTTTTGATTTCATCGCTGACTTCACAATGTTCATGTGCAGTACTTTTTAAGAACAGGTACCTGTAAATTTGGTGTATCCTGTAAGTTTCACCACCCTAGGAACTTTGGTGGAACCTTGAGCAATATACCACTAAATACTTATGGATATCCATTACGCACGGTAATTGTCTCATGGTTTTATGTGTGTGCACTTGTGTTAACTTTCTGAGTTAGCCATCTAATTTTCAACAACTACAACAGGGGGAAATTGAATGCACCTATTATTTGAAAACGGGGCATTGCAAATTTGGTATAACATGTAAATTCCATCACCCTCAACCTGCTGGTATGTCAGTACCAGCACCTGCACGTCCATTTTATCCGACAGTGCAGTCTCTTCCTGCTCCTCCTGAGGAATGTAACAGTGCATTAACTGGTCTTAGAGTAGCAAGGCCTCCGATTTTACCTGGTTCATATGTACCTAGTGCTTATGGTCCAGTGTTGCTTCATCCAGGAGTGGTTACCATTCAGAACTGGAGTCCTTACTCAGTAATATAAAGATTTTCTCTCTATCAACCTTCTACAATGATGTGTAATCTCTTTTTCTATGCGGTGATTAATTTACTTTTGCAGGGACCAGTAAGTCCTGCACTATCTCCCAGTGTTCATCCCTCTGCTGGGCTGACATCTGTCTATGGGATGTCACAGCTAGCATCTTCTCCACATGCCTTTGCAGGGCCTTACTCGCCATTACCCCCTGCTGCTAGCCCTTCAAGCAAAACACAGAAGGAAAAGAGTTTTCCAGAGAGACCTGGTCAATCCATATGTCAATACTACGTGAAAACTGGGGACTGTAAATTTGGATCATCTTGTAAGTTTCACCATCCACCTGACTGGATTGCATCAAAGACAAACTGTGCTATCAGCCCCATGGGCCTTCCTTTGCGTCCGGTATGATAATGTTTCTTCTTTCTTCATTTTTGTTTGATTTGACATGACGATTTATTATCTAATCTGGGTAAAAACTTGTACACTGTTATTGCCAAGTTTTCATGTCCTGGCGTCATTGTGCTCTTGAGCTGCCACTATATTTGTGTCTGGAATATTTTGAGGATTTTTGTCAATTGCATGCTAATGTGTCATTAATAGTAACATATGCTGGACTTTGAGGTTCATTACTCATGGATCTGACCAGAAGTCGATGATACAAGAAAGAGGGGAGAAATGTACAGGAAGATGATTGTTTTATGATTGCTGTCTTGCTTAAATTTGGTGCTGACTTGTTATAAATTTGTGTTTTACGAAGCTGCATTAGCTGTCTCCTTTTCCTTTTCTGATAACCGAGAAAACTTTTAAGGGTCCAATGGAGTTTGAAACTTGGTGGATAATGGACCTACCTCTCTAGCCATCTCAACTTAAATGCCAGGCTTTTTTCTGCAACATAGTTTGAACTTGTGACATGCACCTAACCCATACATCACACAAAGTTGCATTAGCTGTCTCCTGCCTTCATTTTGATCATTGCTTGTTCAAGATTATATCTTCATTGTTAAAACTCAATAGCATGAATTAGTGTTCGGATTTTTGTATATTTGTTGAATTGCTATAACATTCTCTCCTTATAAATTTCTGAGGTAATGGTGTCTTTGAAGAGGAGGATCTCCTAGTCTAGTTCTTTTTAACTGTTTAAAAGTCCCATGCAGTTCTCTAGAGACTTCCTTTAACTTAAGTGAAGTGTTCATATTACCCCATTACGATATGAGTTAACCAGGGTTTGCCATGAGATTGTCATGTTTATTCATGACCCGTTCTTATTTTATTGTATGACGTCATACAAATATGTCTCTATTCAACACGAAGAAAATCAATGTATGTGTAATATGCTCTGCATCTACCAGGGAATTGTAGGTTTGTTGTGTTGTTATTGGTTTTACTTGTTAGCAATTGGCAGCACACGTTCTGTGAGTTCAGTTCTTTCCTAGCCTCCCCGGATTTAAACAACGAAAAAATTGACCTAATAGTTACATCCATGAAGGGAATTCTAAGTTAGTGGATGATGGTTTTTTCTTTTATTGAGTTAAATTTAATGAACTAACTGTATGCATTTGGACTTACATTTACCAAGCTCTTTCTACAATTAGAAATTGATGAATGTTCACCTCTATTTGGTCTTAAAGAAAATGATGAATCTAAGCATTTTGTTGCCAATGCACCGATGCATGTATGTCGTTACCTCCTGTGATGGTTGCTTCTATAAATATGCTGCAATTAAGACCTACAGGCGTGAATGCTTTGTTTATTTGAGCAATTTCTTTTGTGCACAGTAGGTAATAATTGTTAAGTACGGAAGGTAATGATCTCTTTATTCCTTTCTTCATAGCATGCTTTTCCTAGTCATTTTTGGAACTATTTATTGAACTGGGAGAGATTTAGCAGCTTGTGTTCTCAACTACCATCATTATAATCACACACATATGGAATTGCTAATGCTCAACTGCAACAGTTGAGTTTTCGTGATGTCAACATTTTGCGTATTTCAAGGAGAGGGAGTCGGCTGAATGCTACTGTGTCTTTACCCATGTAAAAAGTACTGTAAACGGTTTATATAGTTTCGTGCTTGTCTGGAAAATGATGCTGGTTGAAAGTATTGCTTCCTGTAAGTCTTCGTGTTTGACCGTTCCACTGATGTACATTTTTAAAGCAGGGGGTGCAGCCTTGTTCCTTTTATCTACTGAAAGGATTCTGCAAGTTTGGCAGCGCTTGTAAATTTGATCATCCTATGGGAACAGTACAATATAGTTCATCAGCTTCTTCTCTTCCTGATTTACATGTTGCTCCCTACATGCTGCGGTCTTCCTTCACGTTGGCTCCCATGTTGCTGCCAGAGTTACAGGCTGGATTTGTTACAGGGTCAAAAGTGGACGTCTCTTTATCTAGAGCACCTTCTTCAATGAAAGTACAATTGGTACAGTTAACCTAATACTTCCTTCGTTCTGGACTTTCGATCTCCAATATGCAGTTGTCAAGTAAGGGAAGTTCACCATTGAATTTGAAGTAAACTCGGAGCACTATGTATTATTCTCCCCTGCTACTTTGTCTGTTATACTATAATGTTACTCAAAGTCGGGAGTTGAAGTTGTCTTTTGTTATCCCACTGCTTGGCATGAAGATTACATTGGTTGAGAAGACGAAAATCTGTCTTGTGAAGTAATAAGACATAGTTCTCTTTGAAACTTCTTATCATTACGAAACTGCAAGATTTATATGTTTATGTTTGCTAGGACCCCACCCCCACCCCCGGATTTTGAAGTCGTTATTCTTTTTGAGTTTCACCCTTGTTGACTATGACAACAGTCGTTATGTTCTTATGTTCTGCTCTCTCGTGACTCCTACTTAAATCCAAACAAATAAAAGGCCCCTACTGAAGATAATTCGCCAAACTATAATTGATTGACTGGCTCTTTTCGAAGTGCCAGTCTGGTACATTATGAAATGAACCCAATGCTGGGACCTTGCAAGTTATGGTCATTATAGAAGAGCCTTAAGCAGAATTCCATTAACATATGTTAGAAGGGATTAGCTAGTGCCTTTCCTTGAGAGCCCAGATGACATTTATGTTAGTGTTATACAAATTTTTTCTCTAGAAAGCCATCTACATCCACCAAAAACTCAAGCAAGATCATATCTAACAACTTAGAAATGGCCAACATGAGTGTTGCAGACAAATGCTAGTCAATCTATTGGATCAAGTTAATAAGAACAGTATCCAACGGTAGAGGAGAATCAACGATAAGATAAGCTAAATTTACTCTTTTTTTTAATCGACGAGCAATTGATGGAATGAGTAATGGGGATGGGATTATATCTTAGAGATGAATCCATCAACAGTAACCAGGGCTGGAAATGCCACAAAAGTTCCTAACAAAGAAGACTTTGAAGGCTTTTAGTACCACATAGCTCTGGCCTATGAAGCTCTCGTGCACACTAAACTTCGACGTAAAATAGGATGAAGAAGTCCAATTGAAGCCACCCGAGTGATAACCAGGGGTGGATCTACAATATAACATATAGGTTCACGTGAACCCAATAACTTGAGGTTCTTGTAGGAACTCATAAACTTTAAATCTTGGTTCCGCCTTTGTAGATAACCCCCAAAAGAAAGACATTGTGATTCCATTTTGACATTGTTCAACAAGAGGCTTAAGAATATAAGTTCAATCACTACATGAAGCTAAAAAAACTCATACTTGTTTATATACCTTTAAAGTAGAAGTTTGAGTGAGTATCTTCTTTCAAGGTTACAATCAAAAGACAATGCAAGAAAGAATTTCACTCAACACATCAACATCCATCAAACTCAACACTATGAAACACTATATACTCTTTTCTTATTCACACTAGAGTACAACATCAAGACACTGAACGACGCCTTCTCTTCTGAAAAAGTAATCGACTTTCTGAGTTAGCTTTCCCCCCTATTGGCTTTAAATCTCTTATTCTGAATAGTGCATTGAGCTTGCTTAGTTTCTTGGTGAATGACTTGAATAACTTGTTAGCAGGATGTGACTTTACTAGCTCCTGTTTCATGGATACATGATCTTTCTCTAAATCTGTAAGCCTCATTCTCATTCTTGCAACCTCGAGCTTCAGTTCTCTATTTTCTCTCCTGACTGATGCGTAGTTATCTCTTGGAGAGATACATCCGCTTCCTGCTCCACTGCCTGAACGCTGAGGGAACTGATTATTCATCCCAAAGAACTGATTATGCCCTCCGTTCATCGCATTTCTCAGTCTGATTTGTTCAAAGTATAGCACTTGGACCGCCATTTGCACAGGTAACCGTTCATTTTGAGCTGCGTGACTGCAAGCTTCTTGCGATAGTTTCTGACAGTCAATTGATTTACAGAGTCTATAGCGTTCAGAGTCCTTAATGTTTGGATGAACCTGCCATGAGAATGTCATGCATGATGTTAAAACAGTCTATAATGCAAATACATTTGTTAAACTCCTTATATAAAACGGGCAGCTCGATGCAATAAGCTCCCGCTATGCGCGGGGTCTGGGAAGGGCCGGACCACAAGGGTCTATTGTACGCAGCCTTACCCTACATTTCTGCAATAGGCTGTTTCCACAGCTCAAACCTGTGACCTTCTGATCACATGGCAACAACTTTACCAGTTATGCCAAGGCTACCCTGCCGTTTAACTCCTTATATGATAACAATAATGAACAGGTGAGTGGGAACATGTTGATGAAGTTAAGTAGCTTACCTTGAGGAAAATATCTACAGCTCGATATAATCCATCATAAACTAGACGTGCGTGGTCTGGAAGTAACTCTGCAAGTGCTATATACTTCGATGGTGTTAGGTTCGAATCTAGTGCAACTTCTGCCAGATAGTTGTCCAATAATTTCGACACCTTAACGATTGAGCTATGTTTGGGAGATCCAGGACTATCAAAGTCGTATACCATTTCACTCTCATCTCTCAGCGGATTGTCCTCTTCATCATCCTCATCCAAATTCAAGAAAAAGGAAAATATCCTCAATATAGAATCTATGTCATAAAGAGGGCTGTGATTGTTTCCATGTGGATTTGCAGGTATGAGAATATCTTCAAGAATTGCCTGATCTAGCTGAAGACCGATGCGCCTCTCTAGATCAGATCTGCATGAAGTAGAAGCTGATGCTGCTATTGCAGATTTTAACAAACTTGAAAGAAAAGCCATTGGCACTGTGCTTTTCCTGGATTGTGTTGGTAGTAAGCTAGCTATTGTCTCGACGATGATCCTTTGTCTCTTTTGCAAATCCAAATCCAAGTAACTTCCTTTAACCAACTGAGGATCCTTAATGAAGATCCCCTGAAGAGAATTTTGGGCATAGTTTATCAAAATTCTGCTGATAATGTCTTGTTTAAGACCTTTTGTTTTTACTGCAGACAGAACTCTCTGAAAGAAATCAAGATTTAGCACCGCGAGTGATTTTCCCCACCAGTCTGATGGTGTCTCAGAATCAAGGCATTGAACAGGTTTGGGTGGGAAGTTATACTCCAGCTTTGACAAACCAGATGTTAGCTGTTCTTTACAGGCATTGCTTGCAATTGCGTTAATTAAACGACTAACAAGATTGACTTCTTCAGATACCGGTAGTAATGTTTCACAGCGATGAAGAACAGATATCGAGTTGGATATGTTTGGGAATACAATATCCTTAAGGAATACCTCTGTACGAGTTTCCAGGTTTTTCTCGGAGATGTCTTCTGTCATTTCCATGAACTTGGCTGCACATCTTAGTAATGCCACGTTTGATATGGTTATCTCAACATTCACTCCATAGCAAAACTTTGCAGCAAGTTCAAATGCATCAGATCCACCAGGAAGACCGGTAAGATTGAGTCTTGAAATCTTTGTATCCTTCGCCTCCAGCAGCAGCTTTCTAATTCTTCCACTTCGAGATACCAGAGGAAACTGCAAACAATGTCAAATTACCAATCACATTAGAAATGTCTCCAAGGTACTGCATCTGCCTATTTACTTTTCATTTTCCTCCCAATTTTTGACTCTATGAAATAAATTTATTCCATATGTTCACGACTGTATTGATATCGTTAACTACTCATAACAACTAGTACTTCAGAAATCATTTTAAATCTACTTTAGACTAGCCATTTCTTTGCATAACTTCTGTTTTTCATTTTCAAATTACATGAGAAGAAGAAAGAATAAATACTTCAATTTTTGTACCTTGTGAAGAGCAAAACTGGCTGATCCGACTTCTATAGTAAGATCACTAGAAACATCAGATATTGGCCTGCAATATAAGATATGATCATTGATCAAAAGTTGGAAACTAGGAAAGTGTCAAGAAAAGCGATAAAACAACTTCTCTGTTTATATTTTTAGCCTAAGGTTTCACACACGCGCAACTTACATTTCAAGAATACAATGCTGGATATATCGAGTCTTGAAGCTATCTAAAATCAAGCATATGTCAGCCTGATCTTGCTCTTGTATGTATGATCATAGTTTAGGACCAAAAGTAGCATAAAACACAATCTTTGATGGATACAAATGTTAAAACAAAGTTTACAGTACTGTGTGTGTTCTGTTTTTGGATCCAATTTAGCAAGTCACAAACATCTTCTGGTGTTTTTCGAATTCGTTGCTGGTTGTGATTTATCTTGTGGTGTGGAGTAATCCAACAGCTAATTTCAGGACTCATCTGTACTATAGCTAGAGGGCCCTCATAAGATACACATGTTGGAAACTAGGAAAATAATTATTGTTGTGTATACACAACCATCCACGCCAATGAGCCGAGCATCTATCAGAAACAGTCTCTCTCTGAGTATGTTGTTGTACACTGTTCACACAAACGATCCGAGGGTCTATTGGAAACAGTCTCTGTACCTACGTACTCACTATCCTCCTCAGACCCCACTTGTTGTACACTGTTCACACCACATCTTGAAACAAGAAAATTGAACACAATGGACTTAAAAACTTAAAAAAAGTCAGATATTTGATTTTGTCATTTTCAATGATTGCAGCCTTAGAAATTGTTCATCTATAGTCATTTTCCAGATCATATGATATTCAACTTAATGATATGATAGAAACTCTACAATCTTAGATTTTAAGGTAAGTTCCATCACAATCAATTTCAAATAAACTAATTAAAAGTGTTTTCCATTTTCACTATAGTCAGCACTTGAACATGGTCTTGTCATAAATGCATTTATTATTTTAGATGTTTTGGTGGTTGTAATTCTCTTGTACTACTAAACTTCTTCCTCACAATATCTCACAAGAATTCATGCTATCATCACCAATAATTCGCCGAACCAAGATTTTTACTAAAGAAATTCAAAATATAAAAAAATAAACACAGAAAAACATAATTTCTACTTTATATATACAACATAATATTCCAACGAAAGAGGTTCAGATGAATCCCCTTACGTCCCCTATCTCCGACTTGTGTCAATGTGTTATGTGTTCTATGAAGAATTAATTGATACCCAAAAACTCTAACAATCAACATGTAACACACTAGATTAAACTACATTGACATCTTAATTAATATTTATTTTTTATGCTGTCAGTGTATATAATTCGAGTATAAAAGAGAGAATTGTATATATATTACCATTCAGTAATATGTCTTGCACTAGAACTTGGACGAAAAGATCTCTTCCCAGATATGCTTGGCTTGAGTTCAGCAACAGTGACAACTCCCATCTTCTTAATTTACCAAAATTAACTTCACAAAACCATTAATCAGTTTCTAAACAAAATCACTATGCTTTTAATAGCTATTTGTATTGATTTAAAGGACCTATTAAAGCTAATTATAATCCTAAATTAAGCTAAAAACTTTATTTGCTGGCATGTTGTGTCACTGTGAAGGGAGATTAGAAAGGCAGAAAGGTGGAGTTAAAAGAAAAAAGTCACATGAAACCATGCAGGAGGGAAGAGTTAAAAAAGGAAAAATAATAATTAGAGTTTAAGTTATATAAATATATAAAAGGTTTTGTACTATGACTTTAACCTTTTATAGCAGTAAACAGCGGATTCAGAGTTTTGAGTTTATTGCGTTCTGAATTTTAGAAAAGGCATCTTATAGTTACTTACTGTGTTTTGAATAAATTATTTGTATATCAGTCAATAGTTTTCTTTAACACAAATACATAATTTTAACTAAAGCTACTAAATTTTTGTTGAGCTCGTTATTAAAATTCTAGCTCTACCTCTAACATTAAACAATGATGAATGGAGCAATATAATCTACAAATAAAATTCAACCCCATATTTAGATACGAAAAATAGATATATGTGTGTGAAAAGTTACTCTTTTTTTTTTAAAAAAAAGATGTTTTAAATTCTTAACGTAACAGATTCAATTGTAAGAATCAAAGATTGAAACCATCAAAGTTAAATCTTGAATTCGCTCTTAATGGTAGGTAATACTTTATTTCTCAATTATTATATCCGTCTTGTTTTGAAAAAATAATAATAAAATATTTATTATAATAGTTATAGATCAATTTAAACTAATATAGTGTAAAAATTTATAAAAAGTTAGTGCACAACATTTAAACTCTAAAAAACATAAAAGAGTTGAAAATAGTGATTTATTTTTTTTATATATTTTTTTGTTGTAAAAAGTCAAGGATTTGTTGCTACTTTTCGGTGAAAGGTGGGAATTAATTATTATATATTTTTCACATGTATGTTTTTTTGTTTTCTTGGAGATGGCGGGATTCTCGAATTTTTGCAATGCTTTTAGGGTTTGTAATCATGCCTAGTGAAACCTATTAGTCTTTTTAAACACCAAATTTATTTAATTAATCATGTCTAAAGTCATTAAAGTAGATTAAAAAAGCAAACATTAGTTGGATTAATTTGTCCTTTTTATGTGCACAACAACAGTAAGCTGGGGTAATTATGTAGTTGTAGTTTTATTTTTTATGATTGTAGTGTCCGGATCAGCTTTCGTGTATCTCGATTAATTCTATGTGATATCTGCCACCTCACACCAGCAATATGTATCAAGTAACTCTGTCCACCAAGGCTAGTACTAATGGGAAGAATCACCTAGTGTTTTTTTATTTCCGCTGAATTTTGAACTTGAGATCTCAAGATTCTCAACCGCTTCATATTGACCATTAAATCACACCCTTGGGAGCATGTAGTTGTAGTTTTTTTTTAATTCCTTTATTAGAATTCTATTACAAGATATGAGATTTGAGTTGCGTATCAATTTAATAAGAACTAATATGAGATTTATATAGTCTCGACTTCTTCTATGTCAATAGCTAACTCTTGAGGTATAATTTTTCCTGAATTGTATTAAAAGTATCAGAGTGCCCATTGTCATACGTGCTCATCGAGTCGTCGTGCTTTGAATGATGACACTAATATTGCATTGTTGGTACGAGGCTAAAAATAGTTTTCTATACACACGATCATCAAAAATAGTATGAGATTTGAATCTCCACATCAAAGAGCTGATATAAGGCTTGTATAACCTTAATAACTAGCTTTTGGGGCGTGATTGTCCTGATCAACATATCATCCTCCCTACCAAAAATGAATTTGCGAGTTTACAACATAAATATTGATATATATGAATTTTAAACAATTGTAATAATCATCCTTTTTGGGATATGAATAAAATAATATTTAATGGAAAAATCCTTTTGGCCAGAATGGTATTTTACCTATGTTATTTTACTTTTTAAAATATTTTTATTTTTTTAACCTTAATACCTTTTAACTAAAAAATGAAAAAAAGATCAGTTTATTTTAAAATAAAAAAAATATTACAGTTTTTTTAAATTTCTGATCAAATTTTCTGATCATTTAGCATTACTCATATTTAATTATCACCATTAAATAACAATTGGACAAAAAAAAGTTTTTTTTTTATTCCTAGCTGGCTACTGGGCCATTGGATCCGTGCACGCCTTAAAAATAGTGAAGCAAGCATTATTCTCCTTAAGTTAATAATTGCATTAGGGATTTACTTTTTTAAAAAATAAAAATAAATTCATTTTAGTTGAATCAAGCATTTTTCATGTGAATTTTAAAAATTTTAAATTCTAGTTTAATTATAATTATATTAAGAACCCTGGTCCAGGTTCATACAGGAAATTAGATATTTTAATCTGTACGTTCCACAATTCATCATTATATTCTATTTGAGATTAAAGGGTAATATTTAGTGGAAATGCATTGTTGGGATCAATCATGGCATGGCCCATTTGTGTGTTGCTCCTAAATTAAAATGCTATGGGAGCAATGATATATGATGACCCCATCAAAACCAAAATTCTCTAGCGGACAAAGTTATCTCGAGATTATTATTCTAAAATTATTATTTTTGAATTAATTTATCCCATCTCTTATATGAGGCAAAATAACACCAAGTTTAAGTTATAAATTTATATAGGGATTAGTTATACTTTCAACCAAATTAAGTATATATTTAAATTTAAACTTTATCCACAAATATCCATATTATAATCCCATGAACCAAACGGTAAAACTCTGTACTTACAATAAAAAATCTGTGTATATAATAAGATCACGACTTAAAAGATAGATATATAACCGTATATACGTATACTGATCGATAATATAGAGAAAATGGTAATTATGTATCGTAACAAGTCAAAAAATTAAAAATATTTGTTATTATTGTTAATTATGTATACCAAATTTCTCTATAACAATCTTGTTTGTTTATAATTGTTATAGTAAAATATTGTTAAAAAAACCATATAATATAATATAACATAAAAAATCAACTGTTCCACGAAAATTATCATTATAATAAAATATTTTTATAAAAGATAGTTCTTACAGAAAGATGTAGCGAGCGTATAATTACTTATTAATTAGAAATGGGGTATTTGTTAGTGCTGGCAAAGGCTGTAGTTAGTAGTTACCAGGTTGGGATCATATGATCAGATTAGCAAATTAAATTATTAATCTTGGTTTAGGGAATTGTAAAGTATATCTCCCTTTTTCTTCTTTTTTTTTTACTATAAAAATAAAAATGAATTTAAGGTTGTCCAGGACCACATTGTAGGCTTTCTTCAAACAAGGAAGCAAATCAAGATTATATTATTCCTCAAGTTTCATTGGAAATAAATAATAATAATGTTGTAGCAGCTTTTATGAATCATTACATATACATATTTACTCTGTAATATTATGAGAATAAAGTGGATGCACTACATTATAACAATGTCCATATATACACATTAATAATAATCTCTTCCATCTTTTTTTACTATATTTTGGTGGAGTGTTAATCAAGTGAGATGTCCAATAGAAATAAAATAAGAAAAATACACAATTTATTTTATTATACTCTCTAATTTTTTTTATTATTTGAAAAAAGTACGAAAACAAAATCGAAATGTGATGTATCAGGACGTTGAAGGATGTATCCGAAATTGAGACGCGATATATCGGAACGTTTTGGGATGTATCCGAATTCCATCAAATCTAAGAGATTTTTGTAATTTGAAAAAGAGTAGAAATATGATGTAATTTACTCTTAACCTTATGTGATTTGTGTAAAATTTCCATAACATAATATTTCTTTTGTTTCATATTAGTCGTTTATTGTCTTTTACGTGTAAAGGAAAAAATAACAACTAATATGAAAAGGAGGGAGTACTCCCTTCCGTCCATATTTATTACTTGTCATCGTTAGTTTTTAGAAAACCAAGATAGAATTAATCATTCTTTTTCCACCCGTATATATCCTTACTTTAATTAAAGTAGAGAGATATTAATTTAGTAAAATAAATAGTAGTACAAAATTGAAAATTTTAAAATAAATACGAGCAATTTAGTCAAATTATCATTTTAGCTAATGTTCTCTTAAATAACGTATAAAGCGCAAACAAGATAAATAAAATAAACATGAGGGAGTACTAGCTATATCTTTCTTAAAAATTGTACAAAAATAATAAAAAGGTAGATAATATCGATTGGAGGGAATATTAATATTTCACAAATATAACTATTTAGAAAGGAAAAAAAAATGATTGAACCTAACTAGTTTGTTCTTCTTTTAATTTGTGAGGGGTTGTTGAAGGATCAAGAATGAAGAGCATGCAAGAGCAGCCAAAAGGGATATTGTTATCAAATAATGTTTAATTATTAGGTCCATAACAATTTTGCTTCTAGGATGAAATGTTGGTGGCTACAATCATGGCGTACACAAAACATACAACCCCACACAAGACATATTCAAAGAAGAAAACAAAACAAAGGAGATCCAACCAACATTAACCAAATAATAATTGTCAATAATCGGTTCTGGTGGAATAGTTGAGATAACTTCATCCTTAACTAGAGGTTTTGAATTTGAACTTTGGATATAATTTTTTTATTTTTTTAATTGGGAGTGCTACCTTTAAAAATGAGCTCTGCAATGCAAATATAAATTAGTCAGACTCTAATGTAGATATCGAATGTCGAGTGAGAAAAAAATCAAATAATTATCAACATGGACAGTGATGGCATGGGATGGTTGAAATATCTTAATCCTATTATTTTTTAGGAGCGCCACTCTGAAAAACGGACCCTTTAATGCGAATATGAAATTACTCGGACTCCAATACTAACATCCTGACATGGAGTATGAAAATAAATTAAATTAATGTTGTGGCATGACCCTTTGGGCCCTTCACCAAAATACATCTTATTTGTTCTAAAAGTCCTTCCCTTTTTGACATTACTGCCCTCTTCTAGAGGATTGAGTTTTAATTATCTTTTCTTGTGAATTAAATTAAATGTTTTGTTGATGAGAATTAATGATGCACTATCATTTAAGGGGTATTTTATGGGCTAATTACACTAAAGTTACAAATTTTTTTATGATGATAAAATCACTAAATTAATTATTTAAAACATCGTAACAATATAGTCATTAAGCTATTTGTTAGTTGCCTAAAAATACATATCGCTGAAAAGTCAAATTTTGAGCTGAAAAATTATGTCATCACCACATCATTTTGAAACTCAAGTATACATGTCCCATGAAAAACTTTTTATTAAAAAAAATCACATTGTCATAGATATATTTTAAAAATAAATACTTTAGGTAAACATAAAATAATGAATCAATTACACTTAAACCCCTTAATATTCACGTTGGATGCGATGTTGGAGGAAATTTCACAAATAGCCATTAAAAATAACTTGTTCCATCATTATAATTTGTTAATTACGATTCATAACTACATGTTAGAGGTAGGAGAGAGTCGAGCGAGAGAGGCAGAGAATGGAGGGAGGTGAGTTGTATTTGCATATTTGTCGAATTGTATATGTATATCTGTCAGATAATTGTATATATGTAACTGGTATACATATGTATTTGTATATCTAGCGAGCGAGATTGAGAGAGGGAGGAGAGAGGCGAGGGAGAGAGGGCAGAGAGTGGAGAGAGACGAATTATATTTGTATATCTGTCATATAATTGTATATGTATATGTATAATTTGTATTTGTATATGTATAAGAGAGGAGAGAAGCGAGAGAGAGGAAGAGAGGAGAGAGATGCACGTAATTAAGCTAAAAGGAGGTTGCGAGTAATAATTAATTCAAACTATAACTATATTAGCTAATTAACTAGTATATATTTGTTAATTTGCGTAATTTCCCCAATTTGTTATGCAATGTTTTTTGGCGAGACTTTTCTTCTAAAAATAAAGATTTTTTTCTTTCTAAAACCAAACCAAATACTAAAATATATAACTACACTATTTATTAGTTATAAGCTTCTCATATATTTGCATACCATAAGCACTCAAATAAAATGTGGATTAATATCGTGTAATCAAAGTTTTCTTTCATAACTCATAATAAAAGGGCAGTAAAGAATTACTCATAAGTTGACAAAGAATGAAAAAAAAAAATCCTTTCTTATAGTAGGAAAATATCGTTAGATTTTTTTAAAATCAAATGAAATCGATTACAATCAAACCAATAAATATGTATTATATTTGATTTAGTTTTAATATTTAAAAAATTAACTAAATTTGTTTAGTTTTGATTTTAGCCAAAAATCAATCCAAACCGAATTATGAAGATTCCCAATTGAAACTACATAAAAATACTAATTAATCATAACATTTTCCTACCAAAAAAATTAATCATAATATTTCAAGAATAAAGCAATTAAAATTATATTTTAAAAATAATAATAAAAAAAAATATTATGCAAGACTTTGGAGATTTAGAAAAAAATAATAATTACATAAATACTAAACTAAGATATCAATTATTATAATTTCTAATTTTTTTGGATACATCCCTATCGTCTCTAGGAAACATTCTTCCCCTCTCGATACATCATATACATCCTCCCATTAAGTAATGTATCATTTGCAATGTATCCGTGAGAAAAAATATATAATTTTTTTTGTAATTGGGAAAATGTATGGAATTTCTATTAGTTTTCTTTAAAAAATAAACAAGAGGAAAATAAGGCCTTGACGAACCCGGTGGAGTCGGATCCTTTCCGACCCGAAACCGAGTGATTACCCACAGGCCACAACTCCCCCCTCCCCGGCCCCGTTTCCCGGTAGCTGAAACCCTAATCAGATAGTAATTTTGTTGAAGTTTAGCAGAGTTTTAGGGGAAATTGATAGGAATAGGCAGAAGGAAAATGACTGTATCACTGTCGAAACTCGGCAATGTTTTACCCTTTTCCAGGCTCTTCAGGTAATTCTACATCTCATTCCTTATTCGCATAGCTAATTTGTACCTAGATGATATGAAATGTTGATTATTTCGGTTTTACACTCTTATATTTGATTGTTCGTATTATTGATTTATTTATGCTTTGAAACATGCGTTTGGTGAAGTATAGTTGATTCTGGACGGTTTGAAATCTATGAATATTGAAATATTTTGCATTGGATGAAAATGAACCTGAATAGAGATGAATGAATACAATTTGTTCATATAGTAGAATTGTACGAATTGCTACTTCGGTGACCACTGTTTTCAGGGAATGTCTTTGATTTTCTCTTGAAAGTTAGGAACCAATCAAAGTTTCTATATTGATTTTTTTTTTCCAGCAAGCATCTCTTATTGTATTGTAGGCTTTATTTCTATACGAACTGTATGTTTGTATTCTGGTGAGATTGGGGAAAAAATCCCATATTGAAGCTATATGCAAGTATTTTCTCTCCGTGATATTCTGGTCATATTGTACTGGATTTGTTGATCAGGTAATTTGTATTTGATGGTTGTACTGCATTTTTAGCTGTATTTGGTTGTATTGTTCTGAGATACTCTGAAGTATATTCAGCCCAATTCATGTGCACAATTTGTAAGACTTTGACGCATGAATGAAAAGAAAAAAAGCAACATAGAGACTTGAGAATTAAAATGAGCCCCACTGTCGCCAAATGCATTAAGAGGATTCATATGTCGATTCCAGCTCGTGTGCAATGGAGGCATATTTGATTGATTGACATTACACTTGCTACAAGCTTGATCCTTATATATTGACTTTGAGCCCTTCCCATGGTCTCTCTAACACATTGTTCCCTATATTATAATGTTTAAGCAACTAATCAACGAAGATGGAACATCTTTAGAGCTAATTCTCCAATACATAGCCTGGTAAATGTTCAAAGTGTTAGTACCCAAGCGTGTGACCTAGTGGTCAATGAAGTGGGTTGAGAACCATGAAGTCTCAAGGTCAATTCCCAAGGGAGACAAAAACATTAGGTGTCCAGGATTCAACTCTACATGAGAAGATTCATAGTTGCATTACTTATAGCTTCCTTGTTCGTAGACCAAGCAGATTTGGAATTGTCTTTCATTCCAAGGCATAACTTGTATTCATGCGCTTGGACAGAGTTATCCGGTACTTGTATTAGTGGGAGCTAGCAGGTACCCCGTGGAATTAGTCGATGTGGCACAAACTGGCCCAAATTCCACAATTATGGGAAAAAAATGCTCTAAGTGTTGGAGTTCTATATCTCACAGAAACCAATGTTTATGGCAGTTTTACGTTATCATTCTCAAAATAAAATGTTAATATCAGTTTAATTATATAACACTTAAGTATTCTTTTCCTTTTTGATTGAGAGGAGGTGCCAACTTCTCTGGTAGGATTACATTAGTTAATTCATTTGATATTTGAAGAGCATGTAAAATTTTAGAACTTATCAAACTCTTGAGAATTACGGAATTGTGTAATCAAGAAACGATAAACTCTTGTTTCTATTTAGCATTACCCTTTGGTGTTTTTCTGGTTCTTTTTTATTAATCATTGATTGAAGAGTAGGTATCTAAATGCAGACTGATAGGAGTGTGCGCTTTAAAGCACTCTTCAATTCGATTTGTCATAATTTTTTTTCTTTTAGACCAGAATGAGACACAAAGATCAAATTGTGAATATGAGTTTCCA
Source organism: Solanum etuberosum (assembly GCA_029582245.1). NCBI lineage: Eukaryota > Viridiplantae > Streptophyta > Magnoliopsida > Solanales > Solanaceae > Solanum > Solanum etuberosum. The sequence goes on along the minus strand of JAJONR010002994.1, from coordinate 37,480 downwards.
TGACTTCAGCATTATTTTGGTGTTTGTTTTAACAGGCAACTGGAGTTGGATGTGGAAACTGTAGTTAAGGTACTACAACCTGGTCCACTGGGCATTGTGGAACACAAATTTTCTGCTGAGGAAATACAGAAAGCCAGTGACACCGTTAAGCAGGCAGTGAGTAATTGGCGTAGGCAGGCTAACATTGAGAAACATAGCCCCATCATGAAAGATTTTATCGATGTATGAGAGAATTGTTTCTTCATTTGCTATCAATAATCTCATGAAAAGACAATAATGTAAATTTGTAAGCTCAATAGAAATAAACCATAGTTATGCTTATGACTAAAGCTCCAGTCGTTCTGTTTCCCAATCCATTGTCATTGCAGTATATGAACTGCGTTGTTTTTGTTGCCATTCTCTTTTAACATCACTATGGTAACCTTAAGCTAAACCAGACATTCGAGTACAATTGAATGGGGTAGCAAATATTTTACTCAATACATGCTTTGACTATTCAAGAAAAACGAAGAAAGTCATGTAGCGTATTGACAGTATAGAATATTGTTGTTGTATAATGCATTAAGCAGTTGTATGGATAGTTGTTCCTGTTAATATTGTTCTTTGAAGAATACTGCATATATAATGCAGCAAAACGAAAAGATGATAATCAAGATATCAAATGTGAGGGCAGTTTTGGCCTGATTACTCAGCTCCATGTTCCTTCCACCAAGTCGATCCACCATGTCTGGGACAGATTCCCAGTTTTCTACTTCTAGCCTGCGTGGATCTTGCAGCCTCATTTTCATTTTCTCTGCTTCTCGACTTGCTGTCTCCTGAGCTAGTGTCCAATCATAGAATCGACGTTGTTCCTCATCACTCAGGACATCATAAATTTCTCTTAGTTTCATGAATTTCTCTGATGCTGCTCTTATGGGAAGGTTAGTTGTGTCTGGATGATACTCCTTAGATAGCCTCCTATATGCAGCTTTAATTTCCTCCAGATCAGCTGTTGCAGATACTCCCAAGAACCTGAATTGACAAAACATATATCTCATGTAAAGTGTAAACTGTGAGCCACACATTAAGAGATAAGATGATAGCAAACTAGAAAATGAAGACTAACTGGTAGTGAGAATTAGCTGAACTGTTGAGGAGGTCTGAGAATTTTTCATCAAGGAGATTCTTTTCGTCTGTTTTGATTCGTTCTTGTGTGGACCGTGACTTACTCTCTCCTACCCATCCTTCATCTTCGTTTTCCCAGTGAATTCTTGTGTCAACACCAGGAGGAGCACGTTGTCGCCCAGTAGCCCCTTCTTCTGTTGCATAAACCTGTAAGCCAACACGGCGTCTGCTTTGTTTTGTTGTCAACCATCTGGCATCTGTTCTGTGATCATTATTGCTTAGGTTCCTTGTAAGAAAGGTGAATGGAGCTGGTGGAGCTGTTGCTGAGGCCATGGAATTGGAAATTTGTTTTGTGTCTGATTTGAGTAGTCTAGAGGAGGGGCTTTCTCATCACCTTGTCTTTCTGTGTGGCTGAGGAAATGTTTCTGAGGAAATAACTAAACATTTTGTTTGCTTTTGTCTACATTTGTGAAATAACAATAATTTTGGATTTTGACTTTTGTACTCTTTAACTTAAAAAGAGAATTTATATACATTTTTTAAGATAATAAAAAAATTATAAAAGAACATATAAAGCAGTTAAAACTTAGTAAGAGTTGGACAGTTGAGTTATGACCCACATTTTAGTCCATTTGTTACTTGGACGGATCAATAACCTGCTAATCTATTTACTAACTCAACTCCATTTAACCCGCTCAAATTCAGTCCAACCTGCCCATTTCCCACCTATAAATACAATCATACTCCTTAGGGTTTGGATGGCAAAAAGAATGAGTCAGTGCTTGGAACGCAACACACTTGTTATGGGAGACCCCTCGCGTCTATATTTTCCTTTTTTAAATAAAAAAATTTATCATGTTGTTCAGGTCAGCTTACGCACTCTATCCACCACGACTATATTTTCCCTATCTTTAATCCTCATGCTATAAATGGAGTTTTTTCACATAATCACTTGATTTTTTAAATGGCAGAACTGGAGGTTAATGTAATTTATATTCTTTTTGTGGCAGGTAAAAGAGAGCCAAGTTGTTCTCTCTACCTTGCTTTCAATTCATAAGGCAGGATCTTTATACAAATATCACATATTTTACTTTTCGAATAAATCCCGAATCTACAAACTTTAAATCCTGGATTCACGTCTCAAGGAGACACAAGTTCATACTCAAGTAAAGCATCTAAAAAAAATATTAAAAGAGAATGACAAGTCATGTTGAAGTATGGCATTGTATATAATTTATTATTACAATGCTTAAGATACATTAAGGACTCTTGTTTGAGAAAACAGAGTTTTCATTGAGCATGTTATATAAAAGATGCTCAATTCCACAAAAATTAAGAAAACCAAACTTACTAGGTGTTAATATGCACTTTCTACATGATGGATGGTAGTTTTACCAGCATATTCGACGTGAGTCTGAATTAGTCATGCTAGTAAATTTCGTATACCAGATATCTAAAGCAAGAAAAAAAAGTGTATATATACACTATAGCCAAAGAGCTTTAGCTTTCATGAGTAGAGGAACAAGATTTCCCTCTAGATGGAGGCTCATAATTTCATTCGCACCGCCAATTAATTCTTGTCCAATGAACACTACTGGCACGCTAGGCCTCCGGCCTAGCATCAGCAGTGCTCGCTCCACTTGTAGGCCATTGGGAAGTTCATCCAATTCATATACAGTTAAATTAGCACCAAAACTTGATATAAGTGTCTTTATAGTGTGACACATACAACACTTGCTTTTGCTAAACATAACCACTGGCTTTTCAGCTACCATTTTCTTCACTGACTCCATTTTAATTATTGGAAAAAATGATTAATGTAATATAAGAGAATTGATAAGTTGTTGAATTGATGATGAATTTGAAAGTCCCCTTGAAGCTATTTATATACTAATAGTGACTTGTGAAGATTCAATATGCCTCCTCTACCCCCCCCCCCCCCCCAAATAAATTAAAGGAAGAATAATTTTTAAGATAAGGAGTTGATACTGTTAGATAGCATTAGAAGTTCTTGATACTGTCTTAAAAGTGTCCCAAAAAAAAAGAAGCAATCCACCATAAAGTATGGAGGCTAGTATGTGAACTTTGTTAACAACTTACATATCTACATATTTTTTTTTTCCAATTTCCAATTAAAGTTCTATGTATCTAGCTGGAATTTAGTACATCGAGCAAAAGTATAGCTAAAGCCTAAAGATATGAAAACTAGGTTCAATTGAATCTCTTTCATTCGAAAATTATATCGTGAAAGGTGAAGATAGTGGGTTAACAATGTTCTTACTTTCCTTAAATTCCCTTGACAAAATATATAGGAATTTATTACATCTGGCGGACTTTTTTTCTTTACCCTAATCCAATTTTCCTTTCTTACTTTTTAAAAAAGTCCTCAAGTTAATATGTCCATATATATTTTGTCAAGGGTTTGTAAGAAAACTAATATCGTCGCAAAAATTTCTGATTCCGCTATTAAATAAAATTTGTCATGGTCACACTTATGTTCATTAATGCACCACTTAAATAATGTAAAAGAACTCTTAAATTCTTGTTCTGAAACACATGGGTTTTGCGATCAATAAATTTAATTTCTTGTAAAACAAATGTATGTAAGGATATTAATGGAATTGATGATGTTGTGACTTGTGAGGAAAAAGATGTTTAATTTTATCTACTAATGATATTCTTATATTCCATTTCATTTTTTTTGGAAATGATAAAAAAATTTGGTTTACCCCTTTAAAGCAAATAATGGTCGTTATTCGTTAGAAAAGTGGAAATTAATAGGTCAAAAAATTATCCATATACTAACACGTTGCACCAAATGTTGGCCTATGACATATTCTCCACTAATTCAAATCATAGGAGAATTAACATCTAATAATAATTCACAATAAACAAATACAATGAATTAAGGGGTGATTTTGGTATGCTAGACAAGTATCTATCTTGAGATAAAATTAAAAATATAGTGTCTTATCTCATGTTTGATTACTAATTCTATGAGAGTTTTATCAAAATTAGTACTAATTATTATTATCGGAATAAGTTATTTTTGCCTACCAAAAGGTAGAATAATAGTACGAAGATTAGTTATTCAGAATAAAATAATTAAAATGATAAAAATATTTATAAGGTCTTTCAAATTTTTTTTAAAATTAAATTGGGGAAGTGATTTTTGTAAACAAATATTTTTTTCCTTAGAAATTGCATGTTGCATGTTGATTTTAATACAACAAATCAAACAATCAATAAATAATAATATCAAAATAACTGATCTTATCATAACTAATCGATAGGAATAGACTAGTTCGTATGTTTACTACTTCAGATTTTAAACTTCCTTAACTAGAATTCTGACTCGCCTCTACTTATCAACCAATCCACCCTAATTAACAGTATTATATTTGTTCTTATCATCATGTGATTCTTTTGATCGTTTTAAGATGCTAACTTAGGCATTTCATTAGGTCGGTTATTTTGTCTAGAAAAAGTTGTCCATACTTTTCATTATAAAAACTTCATATTACTAATTAAGTGGTGGTGACCAAATCTCCACTTAATTAAAAATATTTTAAGAGTATTTAATAGTTGCAAATATTGAAGATTCTTTTCCTAATCAAGAGGTTATGACTTATTATGAGATAGAGACTTGAAATTTCTTTTTTTGCTTTTAGCATATGAATAAAGTTAATTAAAATTCCCCTCATGGATAAGTCAACCAAAAAGAAAAGGTTGTGCTTGTTTAAGTGGAGGATGATTAAGATTCTAGTCCTGCAGCTTTAGGTGCAGTTGAAAATTTTGACATAGAATAACTGCTAATGTATATCTAAAAATTAAAATTGAAGGAGGCATAAATCTCATCAGTGATTTAAAGAAGGTAAAGTGTACGCAAGTCTTACTTATAATTTACGAGGAGATAGAAAGACTATTGTTAGAGGTCCCTCAACTCAACTACAACAAATCAAAATAGTTACAAAAAGAAAAAGCGATAGTGAAAAGAACATGTTCAGAAAATGAATAGTAACAACATCAAAATAATAAGATAATCAAAACACAATAAACAATAGATCAAGCCAACATATATTAAAAGCAAGAGAATACATGAATAAGGCTAATGCTATGATAGACACAGTGTTGCAGACTACCACTAAGCTTAATCTCGTCGAAAAGCAAGACAACACTCAACTACCTACGATTTTATATCTTAATTCATGACAACCTCCATACCCTCTGTCTAAAGTCATGTCCTCGTAAGCTGAAGCTATGTCATGTCCTATCTAATCACCTCTCCCCAATAATTTTTTGACTTACCTCTACCTCTTTTCGCACTCACTATATCCAATCTCTCACATTTTCTCACTGGGGTATCTACACATCTCCTCTTCACATGCACAAATCATTTCAACCTCCCTTCAGTATTCAATTTGTCCACCATAGAGGTCACTCCTATTCTGTCCCGAATATTCTCATTTCTAAATTTATTTTCTCCTAGTATGTCCACATGCATACACATCTCAACATACTCATTTTCACAACAGAGTACACTCTGACTCATACAACAAAATCGATCTAATCACCACTCTATGTAGAACTCACTTTTAAGTTTTAGTACTACCTTTTTATCATGCAAGACTCTATAGGTAAGCCTTCATTTAATCCACACTGCACCAATATGATATGTGACACATCATGTATATCTTCATTTTCTTGGATTAAAGAACCAAGATACTTAAAAATTCTCTCTTGGGGATAATTTGTGTATCAACTCACTTCCACGCCTACTTCATACATTGCATCACTGAAATCACACTCAAATATTTTGTACAAACTCTTTCGTGAGTCTCATTAATCCGTACTATGTTATCTACAATAACATATACCATAGCACCTCACTTTGAATATGTCACATCAATCATTTATCACTAAGGCAAATAGAAACGGGCTAAACATTGATTCATGGTGCAATCCCATCTCGACGGAAAAGTACTTCGAGTCTTCTTCCACAATTTTTATCCAGATCTTGACTTTATCATACATATCCTTCATTGTCATAATGTAAGCCACAAATATATCTTCAGCCTCCAAGCAACCCCATAGGACTTCTCCTGGGATTTTATCGTAAGTCTTTTCTAGGTCAACTAATTTTATATGTAAGTCCCTTTACCCATCCTTATATTTCTCCACTAGTCTCCTTACAAGATGAAATGACTTCTGTAGTTGATCACCCCGATATAAATTTGTGCTGGTTCTCAAAATTTGTTATATTGTATAATTTTTCTTAGAGGGAGATTTATGCGCACATGCTTCATTTTTATTTTTATTAAGATTAAACTGTGTCAATCTTAATACATATTTAAATATTTAAGATCTAAATAATTATGTTATCTAATTTTTCAACACTAGAATGCATAAAAATCTTTTAGCTCAATATTTATATAATACTAATTAGTCTAAAATTGTATCAATAAAATATTTTTTTATAAAAATTATATGACGGTTGATAATGACTAATAATGATGATTGTGAATGTTAATTGAGAGTGGTATTAGTCGACATTGGTGGTTGTGGGTGCGTAACTATTGACAATGATGACTGGCAATAGTTGTTAAAACTGGTGATTGATGGCCACTACTTCACAACTAATAATTATGGTGAAAGATAATAATAACTAATAGTGATGATAATGATTAGTGATATATAGTGATAATTAATGAATGATTATCAGGTATTGAAATAATGATTGACGATGATGAGTGTGAGCATCAATGCTAATGGTGATAACTGATAACGATCAATTATGGTGATTGGTGATGGTTATGAGCGGAAGATGATGGTTGGTGTGTTGGTAATATTTAGAAAGAAAATAAAACAAAAAAGTAAAGAAAGATCAAATCATTTATTTTTGTTAGCCTTAAAGGGTTGTGTGTCAGCAATTGGCATCTCATGGGGTATTGATGCATCATATCTTTGTCTTGATGATAACTTTCAAATTTTATGTGACCACCAATCAACTTAATGAATAAAAAAGAATGGAACTTACGAATGTTTCATCTTTAATTTGGAACCTCTTATTAAACTTTCGTGTCAAAGGATAGTACTTTACATACATCAATAACAAGTGTTAACCTTGTATAATTAGATGGTGGGGAACTAACATGGGTTGTTGGGAGTGTGTCACTTTTAATCAGATGTTTTAGATTCGAACCCTGGGTATGGAGAAAATTCTGTTGGGAGCAGAAAAAATTAGATGGTGGGGAAAAGAGATAAACATATCTTCTTATTTTGTGGAATATTTTTCCCTTCGAAAAATAGTAATGTATATATACACTTTTTACTCTTTTCGTTAATAGATTGAATTTACAAAATAAAAATAAAAATCTGAAAATTGATTTTTAAATTCTTAAAAAGTCATATCACCCAGTTTCTTTTAAAGTTGAGTGAGATAATTTTTTAAAGTCACGTGATATTTTTGAAATTAAAAAATTATTTGACTTGAATTATAGAGTTGATTTGATTTATTAATTTTCTTTTGTTCACCCCTAATGGTGATATTTTAGAGTAGGGATAGAACTAAAAAGTCAACTTTTCTTAAATTCTTCTAGAGACTAGAGAGCTCATAATATGTCAGGAATTGGCATCTTATAGGGGAATTGAATACATACTGAAGGTCAACTTATTTTTAGGTAGATGCATTCAAGTATTGATGCATACTTTTTTAATAAGTAAATTCTCTGGTGATAATTTCAATTAATAAAGGGGAATAATTTCATGTTTAAATATCCTCCAATACACTTTATGACATCAATCAAAATCTAGGTTTCCTGTAAATTCTTTTTTTTAAGGGTATTTTCAATAGAGGGTTATCAAAAATAACTTTTGTACCTTTAAAGATAGGAGCAAGATTTGCGTAATTATTATTCTTTTTAGACGTCATTTGTGAAGTTATACTTAGTATGTTGTTGTTATAAATTTTCAGGAAAATTTTGAGTTGAAAGTCTTTTGAAACTCGAAACCAACCTTCTATTTTCAAGATAAGAATAAAATTTGCATATACATTATGTTTACTAAATTCCATTTATAAAATTACAATAAATATTTTATTATGTGTTGTTATTATATTGTAAATTTTAAGGATATTTTCTAGGTTCATACATGCATTGATCTAATGAACAACCTGCTCGGCTGCTCCAAATTACATATATTGAGATTGTATGTACTCTGTTTGTAAATCTATATGTCCTGTGAAATTAGGTTTTAGGCCCAACTCACACCCCAAAAGCTAACTCAAAAGGAGAAGGATTGTCCAAGCCTTATACGGAGTCTACCCATCTCATTAACCATCAATGTGGGACTTCTGTCATTATTTAACATGTCCCATGCTCATACATAAATTTATCTAGGGATGTTAAATTATGTGCGGATTAAGCTAAAACTGAAAAGGCTAAAATGGAATAAATTAAAATCAAATTGGGTCATGACTCACTCAAATTTACTTAGGGCTACACTAGGTTAAAAATTGAATTGGGTTAGAAACCACCCATCTTGACTTGCTTAATCTAAACAATGTTGACATACTAATGTAATTCATTGAAGGAAAAAAAGGCCAAATTCGCCAAAAGAAAAGCAAAAAAACAAGAAGAAAGATGTGAAACCCGATTCGGAACTCAAGACCTAGGACCCAAGCCAAGAGACCCAACTAGAAAATTCGAACCAAAACTCAACACGGGACTCAAGATTCAACCCGACCCTAGACCAAACTCGAGGTCCAATTCGGGAATCAATCCCAAGATCGGCCCAACATACGCCCCTAGCTAGACCCAATTGCAAGATATGACCCCGACTCAAGACCCTAACCAAACCCGACCCTGACTTGGGATTCAAGACCTGACTTGAGACTCAAGATCCGACCCCGATCCTGACTTGAGACCCGAACTCAACCCAAGACTTGAGACTCAATACCAACACGAGACCCAACCTTGGACCCAAGATTCGAACTTAACACCAACTAGAGACCCAATTTCAACCTTGATCCGGGATCAACCTCAACCCATCTTGTATATTAATGTATCGCTGGTATTTATTTATGTGGAAATAATTTTTTTTTATATGTTACATCATACATAGTGGTGTTTATGTCTATATGATATACATCGCGTGTGATGTCATATTTCCAATATATGCGTATATCTTTCATGCATATTTTTTTTTATGTATATTAGTGTATCATCTACATATCATGTATATTTGCGTATATCTATATGTGTTATACGATAAAACATATTGTTATATTTTTTGTATCTATACCTTACACAAGAAAATAACTTAGAAACCAACTTATTTTTTGAAAATAATATTTTCCTTCATGCCGAACACACCCTTAATTACCACTCTTACAAATACTTTTAACCATTTATCAAACATAACAATATTTTATAGTTTATAATAATCATACAAAGAAGAACTATTTAAAACCCGATTTTCCTCCAAAAATAAAATATATCCTTAATTATCAAACATAACAACATCTTACAATTTTAATTAGCTTTATTCAAATGCTAAAAAGCAAAACAATAAGCTCCAAAAAAAAGAAATCTCAAGTCTCTATCTTATAAAGTCATAATCTCGGGAAATGAGTTAATTAAAGAATCTTTGATCTTGCAACTATCAATTAATTAAATATAATAATTAATTGAGTAATTAATATGAAAAGAATGGACATCTTTTTTTGTCGACCAAATAACCGACCTAATAAAATGCCTAAGTAAAAGCATCTTATAAAACGATCAATAGAATCACATGATGATAATTAGGAACAATATAATACTATTCATTGTGAATTATTAATATCTTAATTCTCCTATGATTGTGAATTAGTGGAGAATATCTCATAGACCAGCATTTAGTGCAACATGTGTTAGGCAAAATGCTCTATCCTTTTCATATTACTTGTCACTTTGTCCTCTGTTAATCTGATATATCCGTTAAGAAAAATTTAATTAGATATGTATTTTATTAAGTTAATCTTATTTTCTTAATTTGTTAAATTAAACAAGTATGATGAAATGTCCTCTGTTAATCTGATATACCCATTAAGAAAAAATGAATTAAATATGTATTTTATTAAATTAATCTTATTTTCTTGATTTGTTAAATTAAACAAGTATAATGAAATATCTATTTTTGAACAAAAGTCAAATAAAATGAAACACCCAGAATAGATAAGTCACCTTGTTTAACGAATAACAACCATTATTTTCCTTAAAAAGGGTAAATCGCCTTTTTAAATCATTTCCAAGAATATCATTAGTGGATAAAATCAAATATCTTTTTCCTCATTGCTAAGTATACCAACATGGGTTTGTCACAACATCATCAATTCCATTAATATCCTTATAATACTTTTTTTTTTACAAAAAATTAAGTTTATTGATTGCAAACCCCATGATTTTTAGACCAAGAATTTAAAAGTTCATATCTTTAGCTCCCTTGCCTGATGTATTAACACTATAACAAAAGAGACATTTAGCGTTAATAGATATTTTCTTTCATCAATAATATTTATTGCCCCAAGTGTTGGAGTTCCAGAGCACACTCTCCTTTGCTTCCTCATTCTTCTGTGCCAAGAATGATCCAATTGAATCTCGATGGGAAAGACTAAAGGCGGCTGCTTGTAAACCAAACAGGTTATATTCTTGATCTTTTTAGAATTCTGAAGGACATCGATCTTTCGCCTTGCGCAAGGATATCTCTTTTTTCTTAGACTCCATAAGGAGAGAACAGTCCACTTGGGTGGAAGGGGAGGCCTGGTTTTATTTTACCTGGGCCAAAGACTGTCCCACTAGATCCTTTAGCTATATTTGTATAAAATGCTGGTTATAATATATTTATATTATATTATTATCACTAAATAATTGCTACAAAATCCTTTATCTGTTCTAGCGTAAGCTCTAGCTAGGTACATAGAACTTAACTCTCTTTACCATATAGCTTATTCTTAATTGGAAAAGAACATATAACAAAGTTCACATACTAACCTCCATACTTTATGATGGTTTTTTTTTATAAAATTTTTTGGGACACTTTAAAGACAGGTAGTATCAAGAACCTAACAGTTTCAACTCCTTATCTAAAATTATTCTTTCCTTTTAATTTATTGGTGTGTGTAGGTGGTGGGGGTATAAAAGAAGCATATTGAATCTTCACCATGTCACTATTTTAGTTAGTATATAAATAGCTTCAAGGGGGGTTTCAAATTCATCATCACTTCAACAACTTATCATTTTCCTCTTATATTACATTAATCATTTTTTCCAATAATTAAAATGGAGTCAATGAAGAAAATGGTAGCTGAAAATCCAGTGGTTATGTTTAGCAAAAGCAAGTGTTGTATGTGTCACACAATAAAGACACTCATATCAAGTTTTGGTGCTAATTTAACTATATATGAATTGGATGAACTTCCCAATGGCCTGCAAGTGGAGCGAGCACTGTTGATGCTAGGCCTAAGGCCTAGCGTTCCAGCAGTGTTCATTGGACAAAAATTAATTGGCGGTGCGAATGAGATCATGAGTCTCCATCTAGAGGGAAATCTTGTTCCTCTGCTCATGAAAGCTAAAGCTCTTTGGCTATAGTGTATATACACTTTTTTTTTCTTTGCTTTAGATATCTGGTATACGAAATTTACCGGCATAGTTCAGATCGAATATGCTGGTGAAACTACACTCCACCTCGTAGAAAGTGCATATTAACACCTAGTAAGTTTGGTTTTCTCAATGTTTGTGGAAATGAGCATTTTTTTTATGTAACATGCTCAATCAAAACTCTGTTTTGTCAAACAAGAGTCCTTAATGTTTCTCAAGCATTGTAATAATAAATTATATATATAATATAATGTCATAGTTTTAGTCACTCTCATTTAGTTTCTGTTTATATATATTTTTGAATTTTCTCCAAAGTGATTCAGATGAATCCCAATTCAAACTTACGACATATAGTACATAGTTTTTATTGTTTTACCAAATAATTTCTTTAATATCAACAAAATTCATGTACAAATTTTATTAAAATATGAATTCATGGAATGACAATCTAATCTTCTTGAAGCTCACTATGTTGTACTCCTGATTGGGTGATCCGAATATTATTTTTGAAAAAGAAAAGAAAAGTGATTTACTCTCTTGAAACGTAGCTTGATTCTGAACTTAGATTCTTGAATTTCATCATGATGGTATCACTTTCTAACTTTATTGGTATTTGATATGTCCATAAATTAGAGAGGATTTAATTGATCTTAGCTATGTCACATCAACATTAAAATTTAAGGTTTTAGGTTTTAAATTTGTTCCACATCATTACTTAACTTAATTACATTATCTACATAACCGGTACATCAAAGACAAAAATATTAATAAAATTGTATTATAGGGATATAGGTTAAAAAGATTATTCATAAGATGAGAAGGAGAATTTAAGAGAAGAATAAACAAATTAGGAAGAGGTAAAAGTCAACTTCTGTATGTCAGGAATACACATCTACTATTGGGGTATTGATGCATCCTCTTTCTCTGGTGACAATTTCAATTGGAATGCTTCATGTTTAAATTGGATTCTCTATATAATCACACTTTATGTCACCAATCACAATTTAATTGGATTTAGAGTTGATGCATGCATTCATCTAATAAAGAACCTGCTCTAGCTCACATGTATTAATTTAGGATAATTTACGTAAATTCCATACTGTTAAGAGCTAATTACATTATTTTTCTATTCTTTTTCAAATTACAAATATTCCTTAAAATTTATGAATTTCAAATACATTACTGAACTTTCGAATGCATCAGCAGTTAACACACCACTTTCACTACATTCTTCTTAAAAACAAGAGGCAAGTTCCAATATATTGTATATCAGTGTATCTCTGTCATGTATATTTTTGTATATCCATACAAATGTGTGTGATATACAATGATGTACATTGTCTATCGATGAAAAATCTGCTCCCAAATAATTAATCTGTTATCAATCCAATCATATTGATCCGTTCAAATTCAACTCAACTCCTATTCAACACCCCCAGATTCAACAATGAATTGTCGAGTTTCGTAAAACAAATGCTTTGAAGTCGAACTTCATATACATTTATAAAAAGAAAGGGTGAATCCTGTTAAATATATATGAAGTGAACACAAATTAAGAAACATATACCTTTGACCTATATAAAATAGAAATTAAGACTTTCATAAAATAATTGAACAAAATTAAGAGAAGTGTCCAAAAAGAGTAAGTTACCACTCTATTGCATATTGGGCTTTGACTGGATCAGGTTTCAGGCTCTCGACATTTCTTCAACATGGGCCTCAAATTTTTATTGGTAACTTACAGAAATCTCACTACCTGTTTAAGAGTTAATTACTTAGATACACGCTAGTTTGCAATATTTATGACTCTTATCAGATTTTGGTGCGTCCGGATATGTCCAAATACATGTATCTCGGAATACATGAGCTCAAAATTAGGTGTAGTTTGTTTTAGATACACTATCCAGGTTGATTCACATGTATCTGAGATACATAGACAAATCTCACTCGCCTCCATCCCTCCCATCTTGCATATCTCGCTCGTATATCTGGTATCCCATATACATCTTACATTACATAAAATAGGTCAATTTGCCTGCATGCTGCATGCAATAATATTGTTGGCTTAATAATCTTATGAAGAGTTTTTTCTCTAAAGAATCTTTTTGGGCATGCAAACAAGTAGCATCTCTTTTTCCACAAATAAAAGGGGAAGCAAAGATGCATATATATCCACCTAGCTAATAGCCCAGATTCTTCATGTTTTCTTCTTTTTGGCCTTCTTACTTTTTGATTCCCATCTTTCCTTCACACCTAAGATAGCTAATAATGTCACAAGAAATAACGTGTACTCGATATTTATACTAAATCAATTAATACATACTTATATATTCACATATATACACTGAATGTATAAAAAATGGATCTTGGGCCTATATCTCAACCCCAAAAAAAGCTAGCTCGTTATAGGGAGGATTGCTCAAACCACATTAAAGGGACCATCAATTTTTTTCCGTTCGATGTGAGACTCTTCAACAATTACACATTCTCGCTTAATTAATTATTTATAACATAACCGTGGTTAATTCATGTGGTTTGGTGTATACACTAGATGTTGATAATAAGTTTTTGCCATGTTACGTATGCATAATAACACAACAACATATATCCAGTGTAATCACACAAGTAGAATCTGAAGAGAATATAGTACATCCTTAATTAACTCTACTCCTACGGAGCTAGAAATCCTAACAAAATTGAAAATTTCAAATACTATATATAACATTATTATATTTGCAATTTGAATTTGTGACCTACAAAAAATTGTTAATAACTATACAATATGATTTTTCGATCGAACCGAGATTATTCTATAGACCTTTTCATTGAATGTAGTCCGCCCCTAATCATTCATTACGATAGAAATGAACTTTTAGATCGAACAATGTGTGACATTGTGACACAAACAACTTGCATGGGTCCAAAGGTGAATAAATTAAAGAATATTTGTGAGAACAAATTGGATAAGCTCTCTTCTTTTACACATCAGCTATATATATACAGGATCCTACAATAGTGGTGGAATCAGACTTTTCAACTAGTGAAATTTAAATACATGAATACTGTAAGTTTGCATATCTTTTCTCTTTCAAGGCGCCTGAAACCACTAGACTACATCATATTGTTGTGTCAAGGGTGTCCAGAATATGTTATTTAACCATTTTGTTTATCATTTTACTTGTATATACGATATAATTTTTCGACGAAAAGTGTCAAATTTGGACACCCTCACATGAATGTAGCTACGTCACTGCCTTCAAACAAGTTATATATATCCCTTTAACTTTGCAATATGAAAAATCACAACTTGGAAGACGTAAGGAATCTATATTTTCAATTATTAGCTGCTTTGATTCCATAGAATTTCACAACCAAACGTGTAAAAAATTATATTTTAGAGGAATATTACAACATTTTTAATTTCATTTTGAATCTAGTGACTTAGCTTGTTAAGTTGTTATCTGACACTGCTCAAAATCTTAACAAATAAGTTTTATATATTCTCCCATGCATGCATTAAATAATTATAGAGCATATTTTATTCGACATTATTCTTCTACATCTATTCATACAGTAGCATTAATGTCTTTAGAATCTAAACATCGTTATTCTTGAAATGCTAAACTAATACTCCCTTTGTCCCATTTTATATAATTACGTTAGTTAGTTTGATTCAACACAAAGTTAAAAAAAAGAAAGAAAGATTTTGAATCTTGTGTCTGAAATAAATGATAGATATTTGTGTGACTATAAATTATTTCATTAAGGGTAAAATAAGTAATTTAAAGTGAAATTGTTACTTAATATAGAAATGTGTCATTCTTTTTTAGACCGATTAAAAATGAAGATAAGTTATATATGAGTAGTACTCTTTTTGGGATCGTTTGGTACATGTGATAAAAATAATAATTTCGAAATAAAATTTAAGATTAGTTTTATGCTATGTTTGGTTTGAAGTATTAGCTAATTCCAAAATTATTGAATTCCATCATTTGTAATAAAATGATATGATTACTATTCCATATAGAAAGTAAAATTTATTAATTTCATGAGATATTTTTATTTATCCCGCGTACCAAACATCCCCACTAGTCATAGTTTATCACCGAAAGTTTCCCAATTAATTTATCAAGTAAATAAAGGAATAAAATCTTCTAAACATTGTTATATATAGTTTGTACGGACATTTAAGAGGTCAGGTATTATAGTTATGTTCGGTAAGCACAAGTTGTCAAAATCAAGAACATAATCAAAGTGCTAACTTTAGTTAATTATAAAATATATTTTTTTGTTAATTAAGTTCTCTAGACTTATTTGATTCCTTTAATTTTAAGAATAATTTCCTCTTTTTCATTTTTAGCTAACTTTAGTATTTTTAGCCTTTGAGTATTTTGCCTTTTCTAGATAACTATAAACAATGTAATCCATATACTCCATCCGTCCCCTTTTAGTTGTCATGATTTTTTTTTAGAGTCAAAACGATAAAAATTCTGACTAACATTTGCGAAAAATTATAATTTATAGTACTTTTCGTGTATATTTTTTGAAATATCTAAATTTATAGTTTAAAATATCGAATTAATGTAATATTAATCAAATTGACTTTCGAAAAGCGCAAGACAACTAAAAAGGGACGGAGGTAGTACCTATCAAGAATCCCTTATAAATAACCTCAAACATCACTAAACCTTACAACACTAACATCATCATACTACTCCCTTCTGTTCCACACGAGATTTTTTCTGTTCTCGCTGAGCTTCATCTTATAAGAAAAACTTAATATGGATAAGATTAGAGATTTGTCATCAAAGAGGGCAGCAGTAATATTCACAAAGAGTTCATGTTGTATGTGTCATAGTATCAAAGCACTATTCTATGAACTAGGAGCAACTAAAGATGTTATTTCCCTTCATGTTAATGGTTCTCTTAAACAAATGCTTATTAGTGCCAAAGCTATATGGTTGTAGCTAATTAAACTAGTTTTCTTTCGCTAACCAGGGTTGTGGTAGAGTGGTAAGTGCTCCTTCATTCTTAATCAAGAGGTCTCGAGTTCGAGCCTTCTTGGTATGGAGTCGCCTTTGTTAGGGAGCGCTTTACCCCAATGTAGGACTTTCTAGTGCGAATTCGAATTTAGTCGGACTTCAATGTGGATACCAGACACCGGGTGGGAAAAAAAAAACTAATTTTCTTTCTTGTCTTGTTGGACTCTAAAGAAAGCCATGTTTTTTTATTATTATTATGAAAATTGTTGATAATGGAAACTATAGTTTTTTCTCTATTCATTCTCATCAATATTGTTTTGTCGGGACGCAATTATATAGTGGTCTGAAGTCAAAACATAATAAGATATCCTATTAAGTATTAATAACATTACATTTTATGGAAAAATAAAAATAGTTGATTTTAAAAAGTTGAATTTCAAATAGTATATAAAATCATCATAAACAAGAAAAAGGAAAACACTAGAAAAAGAAAAAAAATCAGAACCAACGGATTAAGTTATGTTAATTAATGAGAGATAAATTTAACTTAATTTGCTCACCTATTTGAGCAACTCAATCTAATTAAAACCTTTTTAAAAAATGAAACCTTTATTTATGATGATTAGAAAGAATATATATTTTAGGGAGTTAAATATCATTTTTCAAGTCTTTTTAATATAAAAAATTATAAGTTTCTTGTGTAGTCATGAAATATTAATATATTAAATCTTATTTTCATATAATCAAGTATTTATTTCAATATCTCAAATTATAAATAATTGTTAATTTTCGGCAACGAGTCTTCTTATAACCACTATAAATACGATATGTATTACAATCAAAATTTAGAAAAGTTCATTATTTCCTGAAAAAGTCATGATATTATTAGTAATGTAGTAAAGTTTTTATTCAAAATTTTAAGTTTTAGATAAATAATAGTAGAACTTTGTTTGGTAAATTAGAATATTGAATTAAACTACTTATAACTTATTAGTTACAAATAAGATTTTTGAGAATAAGAATCAAGTCATTATATCGCAATAAATGGCTAATATTTTATTAATTTGAAAAAGGAAAAATTGTCTGAAATAACAAATATTTAATTAATATTAAATGCTATAGCCATAATTTCCTTTATTTGTAATTCGCAGCAAACATTTCATGTTTTTTGCCATCTGGCGGGACCCACTCGGAAGGTATATTTGTATATACAAATTCCCTTTATACAATTATGTGTTGTATAAAAATTAATTGTGTGTATATATATATATAGTATTTGTTTGTATATAATTTGTTGTTTGTATATTTTTCATAGTTATACATAACAAGACCTGTATGTATAATCTCTTTATGTATATATGTAGTAATTTTGTTTATATACAATTACTATGTTTTAATTTGTTTATACAAATATAATGGAGTCCCAATTGATGAAGAAGTCGTAGAAGGAAAGAAATCCTATTAAAATATAATTTGAGTTAGTTTAGCGATTTTTTTGGTAACATAAATTAGCGCTTTTTTATTTAATTTTTTTAAAAATCAAATTGTATAAAAATTGGCAGGATTATCGAAATATACAGATCAATAGCTCCATAGCAAACATAAAATTTGCTATGGAGCACAATTATGCAAACTATAGCTATGACATACAAATATGATTTTTATCTTTGTTATACTTAAAAGTTACTCTTTGAAAAAATCTTTCCCAAATTATATAATAAGATACTGAATTTTTGCATACAAACTATAAACTATAAATACTTATGAATAACTAGTTATTTAATAAGAATAATATTTTTGAAAACTTTTGCCTCTTGAACCTTTGAATCTCTAAAACACACTCAATCAATTTGATGAATTCATCCGAAAAATTTATTTTTTCTTTATTCCCTATCAATAAACCCATTAATAATTATTTATTTCTCTAAAAAATTATTAAATGCTAGCTTATGATAAAGCAAAATATTATATTTATGAAAATTTCAAAGCACGTGTTCAGGGTTGATCCAACATTTGGATGGTTTAGGTTACCAATATTATATTTCATGAATACACATTTGCTATCCTACTTGTTTACAAATGGAAATAGTTTTCACATTTTCAACCTCGATAATGTTGAAGTGGGATATTGCATTTTGGTAAAGCATTAGTTTTTATTTTATCTTATTTGAATTATTGAGTTTGTTGATATGTAAAAAGATACAATGTGGGTCTATTCTGTGGCCTTTGGTTATGCACTATTCTAATTCCAAAAGGAATGCAACAACTTTTGTCATATTGTTGCATGCCTTGTCCAAGTTTCATAGCATAGTGTGATGATCCGCCATGTTATCATGCCACTTAGGCGTCACACGTGGTATAGGGTTGTCTATATGATGCTTATTACATTGAAAGAATAATAGTCTTTGGTGGAATATTCTAGAAATATAAGGTGAATTTCTTGGAAAACCTTAGAATTTCATATATTTGCATGGAATGTCCTTGAAATATTCTAGTTGTGTAGAGAGTTGTAGAATAGAGACTTGTACATAATTAATATTTGTAAAAATTAGCCCTTAGTGAGTAGTATAAATAAAGGGACTTTCATTTGTAATGACAGCAAGCAAAAGCATACAAGCAATATAAAAGTCTTCTTAGATCGTGAAAAATTCGTAAGTAAGTTGCCAAGTCTCGCACGAAGTGCTTAATTTGAGTCTAAGTCCGTGACAATAGGCCAAAAATAGTTTTTCCATTGTTGTATTTGATTATTCCTTCTCTCCCATATTGACGCTTGATTTAACTTTCATCATTGTTGAGTTTAAGGCTTAGAAAAGCTGTTTGATCCACTTGACTTGTATGATAGTTTATATAATGATATTTTTATCCTAACAATATTAAAATTTTATAGGCACTTTTTTTTTTGTCTAATTTACTAAATTAACCTCGAATAATTAAGAATATTAAACTTTTATTGATCAGATTATGATCAATCCTTTGAAAAAGGGTTTACCTATATGTCTCTCAACTTTTAATTTATCGCAAAAAAGTTAGAAGTTATTCTTCCTAACAAGAAAGTTATAACTTAATTAAATTTAATTATCATAAAAAGTCTAAAAAATTATTATAAAAAGATATTCGATTTTGCCTAAGTATCAAAGAAAAATATTATGTTCGTTGTCGAGCCATATCTTCTTAATTTTTTTTGGCCTAGTGATTTTTATGGCAATTAGGCAATGTGACTTTTTTATTTTTATTTTTATATATATTAGCTATCTTCATTATACTATTTCATAGTAAAGTTGAATGAATGATTTTTTATTACAAAACTAATTTACTAACTTTATTGCAAGAAAATAAAATTTTAGCGACCATCCTAACTTTTTAATCCAAAAGTAGTTTAGTAACTTTATTGTAAGAAAGTAAAATTTTAGTGATCATCCATACGTAATATATTCCAATACATTCATTAGGTAAAAACAAAAGTATTCTGCATCATCTTTATTAAATCAGTTGCGTGTATTTACACATCATTAGTCATTCGTTATTGCAAACAGATTTAAGCAAATAATGCTCTATAGCTATAGTTTATCTAATTACGCTTCATAACGATAGTTTAGTTTGCTATGAAACCTTAGATTTGTATATCTTAGTTTTTTGTTTTAAAAATATACAAATATTTTTTTTTAATAATGGATACATGGACGCTAAATATGGTAACAAATTTTTTATAGAATCCCATGATTCACGCTAATTGTTTTTTAATAAAACGTTTTGTCCAAAATGAGTTCTACTACAATACTACAACAATATTTATACAAATTAATTACTATATACAAATATATGCATATGTATAAACATACAAATATTTATATAAAATATAGAACTATTTGTATTTGTATTTGTATATAAGTATAGATTGTATATGTATATGAATATATGACTTAAATATACAAATATATAAATACACCTCAATATAGTTATGTATATATGGAATTATATCACAGTTTTGTATGTGTATAAATAATAATATAACTAATAAATATATAAATTGCTATATACATTTAGGGTTTATACGAGTACATGTGGTTCTTTAGATCTGTCAAAATCTAATGAACCACCTCTTGTTTCCTCCTTCAACTATTTTGATGTCGCTTGCCTTAGCATTATTGATAACTTGCTGCAATGTCATAGGGTCGTTCTGTTTCTTGGATTTCAACTCCTGAATATATTTTTCCTCTTCAATTTCTCTAGATTTTGCAATAGATCCTGCATTGACTCCAAAGTCTTGCGCTAAACGCAATAAAAATTTGGATGGCTACCCGTAAAATCTTGTGTTAAACCCAACGAAAATTTGGACGGGTACCTGTAATAGTGAAATCACGATTAGGAGGGAGGGAGTAAATTTTGAAATTCAAATTAGATGTGTATGAGTGATTTTATGAGAGAATTAGAGAATGAAGAGAGGATAGATAAAATTGTGTTTGTATAAATGAGTATACAAAAGCTGAGAAGATCATTTTTGGTTCGGTATACAAAGTAAGCGTGGTCCATATTTAATAGCAAAATATATATATTAAACTATAGTCATGCATAATGATTAAATGAAACTATACTTTTGTTGAATAATAAACTAATAATGTTTGCCGAATCGCATAATTTTTCCTTGTTATAATGAGGTGATGTTATATATACACTCACACAGTGACATATAGACCAAACTGTTATAAATAAAATAATACAAAAAAATAGTTAAATGATGGTGTATATGAAGAAGAAGGAATGTATTCGTCAACCAATTTAATTAAAAAAAATATGAATATAAAAAGTCAAACACTAGTGTGAATTTATGACTATAAGTGACGAGCAACATTTGAATATATTTTTTTCTTTCAGATACTCATATTTGAAATTTATTATATCATGACAATAATGATAATTGCCATGAATATTTATTTTTATACATAATATTTGAATATGGTTATTATAGACGGATAATTTTACAATGAATGTGTTGCTATAATGAATTCACTATTGTTATAGGTAGAATATTGTTATAAATGAGTAAAATATATCATGAAATATCTGTTCTAAAGAAAATTATATTGTTATAGTGAAATATTATCATAACAAATGATTGTTATATCGAGGTTTGACTGCAAAATTCATCCGCACCGTATTATAATAGCAATCAATCAATCATTTTAGCTATACTTGCTCTACCATTTGATCAATTTTATCTCATTAAGACAATGTATAGAACAAGAGACTTGGAGCAAGCCCAGTAGTTGTTGAACTGGACCAATTACAAGAGGAAATGAAATGGAGTGGGCCTTGAGAAGCTAGCCTAGGCTGCAATATGGTGATTTACAATAAGGAAATATTTATAAATGGAAAAATGACGCAAAATGACAAACATTTATAATATATTATTTAATTTAGCTACAGTTTCAAATATTTATAATTCACTGCTATAGGTTCTTAAATTTTGTTATTCGATTTCTAATTGTTTGAAGTCAGAATTTTTATAGTTTGGTTCCTGATATATATAATATAAATCCAGAATTTATATCTGTTTATCCTAACTATTTGTATATAATTTGTTGATATATTTGATTTGTATAACTTATAAAAAAAAATCATAATAAATTACCATGTTTGTATATTGACAAACGAAATATACAAATGGAGTTCTGAAAAATTTCTAAATATATAAATACACAATTTGTATATACTTACTTTGTTTGTATATTGGCAAGAGAAATATACAAACAAAAATACACATAATAAACCAAACTATAGCTATGAAGCGTAATTAAGCAAACAGTAGCTATGAAACGTAATTAAGTTTAATCTCTTTGCTATTTATGGAATTTTCTCTTTAGAGATAACACTATTAATGTCCCTAGTTATCATACATACAAGAGCTGATTCATTGCATAAATTATGGTGCCCGTAAACTCAATGAGCCATTTAATATTATATATATGCTGGCATTTATGCTCTCAAAAGACCGAATGATGCACTTTATTAAATATTGATATTTTACTTAAATGAATAGGGATCAATTCTTACTTGAAACATGTCTTTCCTTTCTTTTTTTAATTGTGCACCCATATTCTAGAAGTTCTAGATCTGTCTCTACATACATATCCTAACTGTCTTACATACTCTAACCATCAAACATATACACACAACAGACGTATATACATGCGCGAGATACAAGATGCATACACACGGCATACATGTATATATTATTTATATTTCACGTCTATGTTAAATATGTATGTATAGTCATGCGAATAACATATAATAATTTACATTCGTCACACATGACGTACAATCATTCCACTATCACCATCACCAAAAAAAGAATAAGAAGAGAGTTTTGCTAGTAAAAAATGTGTCCAAAACATTATGTCACGACCCAAAATTTCAAGTCGTGATGGCACCTATGTTCCCAACTGATAGGTAAGCCAACCCAATAAGTTAACCAATTCAACTTAAACTGTGGAAGGGTAAGTA
Source organism: Solanum etuberosum (assembly GCA_029582245.1). NCBI lineage: Eukaryota > Viridiplantae > Streptophyta > Magnoliopsida > Solanales > Solanaceae > Solanum > Solanum etuberosum. The sequence goes on along the minus strand of JAJONR010002994.1, from coordinate 14,256 downwards.
GCAAGAAATATCTCGAATACTAAGTCCCTTATAATAAAATGCGGAAAAACTGAAATACCACCCCCAAGATTTAGTGTCATAAGTACAAGAACTTCTAAACTACGATACAAGTCTGGAACTAAATGACAAACCTAGACATGAGGAATATCCTGTCTAAATACTAAAATAAAATGGTAACTAAATACATAGAGGGAGGTGTGGGCCACAGAACAACCAAGTAGCTCACCACAACTCCAATATAATTCAAAACTCAGCTCTGAAAGGTCCACGAAAAGCCCTCGAAATTGAAATCCAATCTGCACCACAAAAGAGTGCATCAATTGTAATATGAGTACGAAACCAGGTGTACCCAGTATATCTCATAGACCGACAACGAAGAAGTAGTGACAAGAGTATATAAGAAAATAATCCTTTAATTTTACAAGTCCATATTATATTTATCAACCAAGTTTTCATCAATAGGGACAATCAAATTTCACGTAATGTCCAACCACCAAATAAGCACATAATCAACAAGAATGAGGGATGTAATGAGATGTAATGCAATGTGACACTATGGAATGATATGCCTCAGATGCCAAGTACTCTCTCAACTGTATATACATGATACTCCTCGGAAATACATCGAGAGTTCATGACCCATGGGGGACTCGCGAGGTCCATATACCGACACGGACGATCTCCACGTGTCTGTGCGGACGATCTCAACGCACTATCATAAATCAACAATTTTCGCATGGACGATTTCCACGTGCCCAAATTATAATCATAACTCGATCTCAACATGGACGATCTCCACGTGTTAGACCTTTACTCACACTAAATCTCATGTCAATGCATGTGCACAATGTGATATCGATAAAAAAGGATGACGCAACATCTCAATAAATCAAATGTCGCTATGAAAAAGCTCGTCCTTGTCAATATAGGACTGTCTTTCATTCTGCTTTTACTTATTTTTTGGAAATCTACATATAATCACCTCAATTATCACAATTTTACGGGTTCAATAAAGAAACACAACCAAACAAAAGAAATTAAGTCACTAAATACATCAGCTAATGCCCATATGCTTTGGCATTCTCGAATTACAATCTATCATATTATAGTAATAAACTTTCTATTTAATAACACTGGTACTTGTACCAATGCCCGTCACACCATTGGTACGAGACCCCCATCTTTCGCCCTTACCCATTGTCTATTCCATTTTTAATCTTTAATTAGAAAACGTCCCTCAAAGAAGTCTAGAAAGTCTTAACATACCTTGAATACCGAACACGTGCCACAAATCCTCAAGATTTTTCCTTCCCTTTTCGCAAAGCTTCAGAACGTTCTCAATCTACCAATTATGCAATATATGTAAGCACACGAGTTCATAGACACCCATATTATTATATGTCTATCCTAGACCCACAAACTCACTCATATCTCTTAACCAAACTCCTAATTTTGATATAATTTATATGTTATTACTGTTGACACCCAATTTTGGCCTAACATTTTCAAAATTCGCAACTTTTAAGTTTTATTTATTTAAATCGTTATTTCTGCTAAATTGTATTTTTCACATGTAGTTAGTTACGTTCATTATATTTTTTAATATTCATTTTATTCGTTACATTTGTTAATATTCACTTTTGATATTTTTCACAGTCTAGAAATTCATTCAAATACGGATAACTTTTCATATGCAGATATTTTATTACGCTAGTGATTTTAGCCCATGATTTTAAGATAGTGGTATTGTACTATTGGTGGTTTTCAATTTCCTATTTAAAGAATAGCTTAGTCATTAAGTTAGGTGGTGGTGGATAAAATTTTAGGGATTTCTTTAAGGGTTTATAATTTTCCGGTGACAAGCTCACCGGAGCTCCGCCGGATTCCGGCAAGTCCACCACCAAATACCCCATTGCTCCATCGTTCTTCTTCTCTCCTCACTGTTTTCCAAAAAAAAAAAAACACCACCACCGCCTCAAACCAACCAGCGACCGCCGGAGAAATCACCCAAAACCCCACCTCTATTCTCCTCACTGCCACCGGAAAACGACATCCAAACCCTCTTCTCTCCTCACTGTTTTCCAAAAAAAAAAACACCACCACCGCCTCAAACCAACCAGCGACCGCCGGAGAAATCACCCAAAACCCCACCTCTATTCTCCTCACTGCCGCCGGAAAACGACATCCAAACCCTCTTCTCCGTCACGCCAACCAGAGAACTCCGGCAAACCCCTCTCCTCTCTCCGCTGCTTGCTCTTCCCTTTCCTTTCCTCCTCCAGCTGCTCCGACCAGTGATCGGAATCAGCAACAACCAGCAGCAGCAGCCTCCGACCAGCAGCAACAGCAGATGCAGCAACAGCAGCAGCAGCAGCAGCAGATGCAGCAACAGCAACAGCAGCAGCAGCAGCCTCCGGCGACGCAGCGAACTCCATCAGCGAACCAGACCCAAATCAAGTTGGAGTAAAGCTCCAAGCTTCGACCCCCCCACTGCCCATATTTGACCGGAAAATCCATCAAAAAGGTGAACTTCTTTTGCCTTTGGTATCATCTTTTCTTTTGAATATTCCTTGTTATATTTAGCTACTGCTTTGTCTATATTTTAACTGTTTTCATGGCTATCTTAATGTTTGGTTATCGTATTTATTTTCCAGAGATTTTTACGCTTGTTTATGCATTTTTCAGTGACATCATTTTTTTCTACAACAATTTTGATAATCTGTTCTTTGTTTGATTTTATTTTGATGCTTATGTGAATATGGATTTTTGATTGTCGGCTCTAATTGAGTTAATGTTGTTTTGACTTTTGAATTACATACAACTGATCGTGTTTTCTTCTTTTCCTCCATTTGGGTTTATTTTTGTTCTTGCTTATGTATATATGATATTCTATTTGGATATTTAAATTGTTACGTGTTTGATTTAGTTTTATTTTTCTGATGTAGTAATTATTTACTTCTTTCTCGTTTAGTTGTTGTGTAGTTCATTTATTTACTCCTTCTAGTTACTTATTATTTTTAACTTTTATATTGAGTTTTGTTTCTTGTGTGTTTATCTTTTTTAAATGCTAAAAACTTTACAGTTAAATATTTTAATATTGTGGTACATGTGTTTTCTATCATTTCATTGATATTTCATTGATGTTGGCCTTTGTTGTTGTGAGGTTTACTCTTTTGTAGTTATCGTTATTAATATTAATCAATACATTATTGAAATTGGCCAATGAGAAAATCTCTCCGTCGGTTTTGGAGGCCTCCACATTTTAAAAAGACGGAAATTTAGTTTAAATTTATATATTTTGTACGTGAAAATTGGCCAATGAAAAAATCTCTCCGTCGGTTTTCGAGGCCTCCTATTTTAATAAGACGGATTTTTATTTTAAGCTATTATTTAATTCATTTATTTTTATTGCATATATATTTATTACTAACACCTTTACTAAGTGTCTTTACAGGTACCCGGAGTTGCCTCCCATTGAAGCTATTCGAATGAAGTTCGAATTATACTCTTTATTCATTATTTTGTATATATTGACGTTAGGCAAACTTAGGCTGTTTATTATATTTTTATTTTATTTTATTACTTGTGTATATTGCATGTTTATTTTATTTGTATATTTGTTTTTATCTCCTCCTCAATTTGAAAAAATGAATTTAGTCGGGACCCACAGTTGTGGATTTCGAAGGATGCCTAACACCTTCCCTTCGGAATAACTTGAACCCTCACCTAGAATCTATTGGTTTCGTAGACATTTTTAATTGGTTTCCTAGTTTTTCCTAAAATTAGGTGGCGACTCCTTTAAAACATCTTGTTTTCTTAAAATTCTTTTAAAATTGACTTAATTGATTATTTTTTGAGTCACCGCGACGTTTCGTCCTATTTAAATAGAGTAGGGATGCAAACAATTACTACTGATTAACAAAAACCAATTATCAATCAATGACATGATGATCTGTCTCCCCCTCTTAGGTTGATAAAATGAAAAGTGACAACAATTCCATTTTACAAAAAAAGAATTGAACTGCTACTAGTTTGTTTCTCACTTCAATATCAATAATCAATAATATAATAATATTAATAACAATCTCATTCACTTTTGACTTAGGACACCAACATACTTTATATAGAACTGACCAGCGTTTTCCTCTCGTAGTCGCCCGCAGGCCGCAACGTAAGTTTCTGCCCCCCTCTTTAATTTACTTATTTTTAATAAATATGGGCCAAATGGTATAAGATATTTAATAATTTACGGATTTGGCCCATTAACTATTCAATTATATTAATTATTTAATAAGTATTCATCAACTAATTACTCGTAGTTATCGAATAATTCATTCATTTAAAATTCTATAAAAAGAGTTAGTTTTAGTGCTCAAAACGACTTAACGAATCGTTACACATTGCTAAAGCAAGATCTGCTCTTCAGCCTGAACTAGAACACTTGAACAATACCTCATCTGGAATGATATAATCGAAATTCATATTTGATTTTGATTTTAATAGGGAAAAAGACTAAATATGTCCCTAAATTTATTCATATATATATATATTGAGACTGTTCATACCTTTGCTACTATTAAATTGTTTTGTATTTATTTTTTGACGTCGAGGGAATTCAACATTTATATTTGAGAAAACTTTAGTAAAAATTGGCTGTGTGGGCGCAACAAGATAGAAGAATATAATCAAACACCTTTTCCATTTCAGAATAAAATCATCATAGATATTGGGGTATATGATCTATGCATATATAATTTGACCAGACCACTTTTATATTTCATTATTAATTAATTAAATATTTCACGCATGGTTCGTCCACGTTGTATTTATTTTTAAAAATAAATAAATATGCACACAATTCCCTTATAATGTAAAGTTTTTTTTACACTTTTGAGTGTGGGGTTACTGACTTGAAGTAAATTATATTTACTAGGTCACCAACCCATTTTGGTGTATAAACTTATAGTAATTGAGTTTACAAGTAATATAATTATTTTGTATTGTCAAAATACAAAAGTTACGTACTAATATATATAGAACATAGATTAAAGGTGTTAAATGAATGAATTAAATTAAATTTGAATGGATCAAAATAAACTAAATAATGGGTTATAGTTTAACTCGCCCAAAGCCCCAAACTCATACCAAATTTTAATTAATTTATTTGTTTTCTTATAACTTTATAATTTCTTAATATATTTTTTATTAGCTATGATATTGTTATATCAAATAAAACAAAGTCCTTCTAAAAATATTTTGACAATTTTTTTTACGAAATGTGCTATATATTAATCCATCTTTTAAATGGATTGCACTAGAGGTAAGGTTTGATCACCTCTTGTAATTTAGATAATAAGAGAAAGAAAGCTAGCTAAGTTAATAAATAATTCACAAGATAGGTTTTATTATTTTCTCTTATTCTTCACATTCCATCGTATCTCCATGTAACGTAGAGGCAAGGTTTGATCCCTCTTGAATTCTTTTGCTTAAATAATATACATGGTATGGTTCGGGCTAAACCCTCACCACTAGGTGAAAGTCTGGGCGGATGGATTCTATCAAAACAAAATATTTTATTTTAGAAGAAATCAAGAAATTTTTTAATTTATCTTTTCTAACTCTTGATTGAAATTGTATTAACATTCACTATTTAAAAGCTACGAACTTCGTTGATGGTCCGTCTTTGATTTACTCGTAGCTAACAAAAATTTGTAGCGATGAATTTTGCTGTTTAGCTATAAAATTTGTCCGTTATTAAATCCAATTTGTTTTTAATAGTGCGTTGAATACTTTAAAACATAAGCTAAGTATCTAATAACACTTTTTTGTCCTATCTAGGCCATGAAAATTCACTTTGAAGAGGACATAGAATATATATTCGTCCAACTTGCACGTAATATATGTGGAAGAAAATAGTAGTAGTAGGATCTTTACGCGATATAATTACTACTGAAACGCAATCGATCTATGATGCTTATTAAGTACTACTTCCTCTGTCTCAATTTATGTGGCTTACTTTCCTTTTTAGTCGGTCCAAAAAAGAATGATATATTTCTATATTAAGTAACAATTTAACTATAAATGTATATTTTATCCTTAATGAAATGATTTACAGCCACACAAATTTCTATCATTTATTTTGGACCACAAGTTTTAAAAGTCTTTCTTTCTTTCTTAAACTTTGTGTCGAGTCAAACTATTTCACATAAAATGGGACGGAGGGAGTAGTAATTTTGTACTCACTCAATACTTGTAATATCTTTTCTGATGCAGATCCTGATACTAACAACATTCGTTGATCCTAATAGTACTTTTTACGTAGTTTACAAATATATAAATTTTATTTAAAAAAAATTGAAGATCTCATACGCAAATTTTATTTTGCCTTAGTTATATATGAAATATCAGGATTTGATACTAGTTGCATTATCGTTCAGTTTACCACCGAATTTATTTTATGAGCTTATATATATATATATATATATCATGAAAGGGGATAGACTTACCAATCAAGAGATATGATAGGTGTCATCATGATCCGATTTTAAATCATAACAATCTTATTATTTAAAATTTCACCAAATATGTTATTGGTTTTATTATTGGCACATACCATATAAAAAATTATTATTATCGTAAGAAAAATGACAATTATTATTAACTTTAATTTTTTTTCCCTTCAGAGTTTGCTTGCGGCAGTATTGTTTACATATGATTAGTATGTGTAACTGGAATAATATGAATACATATTGTTAGTTTATATATACATATAGATAGAATAATATGATACTGAGCTATTGTATAGTCGGAATAATATATTTTAATGTATATTAGTATGTATATCACCCATTTATTTGAGATACATTATGTTAGTCTACATATAATATATGTCATATTTAAAGTTAAAATTGATGTTCATCATCTTATTTAATCCATGGAGATGTATAAAAGAAAGAGATATTCTATAAATATTATTTTCAATTAAAACGATTTAGAGAATGGAATAAAAGAGAAGATAAACTAAATGAGAGATTTAATGAGAGATATATACAAATGGAATGAAAGGGGATAAAATGGAGATGTCTATGATAATTTTTATTTGAATATTGTATTTTTGAATTGAATACTGTAGTTTTAAATTATATAATCTACTTCATTGAATATTTTACTTTTGAATTGAATTTTATAATTGGTATAGTTTGAATTGGATATTGTATTCTTTAATTAAGTATTATAGTTTCAAAATAAACAGTACATTTTAAATTAAATATTATAATTTTAAATATGGAAGATGGATATTAAAGGAAAATAATATAGTGTTACTTTTTGTTGGATACTACTAATTTGGATAGATTATAAACATTTCTCTTTTTGGTAGTATATTTATATTTTTTCCCATATAAGCAAATAGAATTGGCCTATAAATAAGGCCACCAAACAATAAAATCCTATCAATACATAAAAAAAATTAAAAAAATTGTAACATTCAAATCGAAGCTCTAAAGATGGTGAATCGCCAACGGAAAAAGAAATTAAAATTTTCCAATCAAACTCCTAAAGGTATAAGTTTATTTTTGTTGTGTGCGTTTTAATTTTCTTTAATAATAATCGTGTTCGAGCTAATTCTTTTTCAATTTTAAATGCATGACAAATAGTTTTGGAGCCTTCGAAGAAAGCAAACCCAATGGATATTCTAGATCATGTGAGTTCACGATACATCAATTGAGTTCATTTATTGGAATTTGTTATTAATTTGACTTAGATTATACGTGCGTTTTGTTGCTATTACAAAAGGATTGTTTTTTTTCCAATTTAATTTACTTCAATTGTCAAAAATGTTTTAAACTTTGGTTGTGTTTGGTTGGAAAGAAAATGTTTAATTTGCTTGAAAAATACTAATCCTCATCTATAAAAGATGTCACATCTGTTTTTTCATTCCCTACTTTATATGTATGTGTAGATGCTTTTTGATTTAACATTATTTACATACCTTCTAAACAAAGAAAAGAAGTAAGAAATTTTTCTAAATTTTATTACTCCGTTTGTTTGTTAATAGTTAATAGAAAAAAAAAATTAGGTTTATCTTTTTTATATCTTGATTGAAATGGTATTAATATTTGAAAATTTTAAGAGTAAGCTAAGTGTCTTAACATCATTTTTTTTTGTCCTATTTAGGCCATGAAAGTTTACTTTGAAGAGGGCATACTTAGTGACATCATCAACAGGTTACCTGTGCAGTCTGTTCTTCGATTTAAATGTGTTTCAAAATTTTGGAAAATATTAATTGATGAACCTTATTTCAAGATGAAACATCTCAACCATGCAAAGAATGATCAGAATTCTCAAAATTTTCTATTTTACCATCAATACCTTGGGGAAGATGACTTCCCCATATACTCTTGTTCTTTATCGCCGGTTCAGTTGGTTGAGGATACACATAAACTAAATTTTCCTCTAAACATTGAACCACAGTTTTTTACGATCTGTAATGATTGTGATGACTTGGTTATTATTAAAGTTTTCAAAAATACTGTTGAGCACAACATACTTTTGTTATGGAATTCCTCAACGAGACAATCAATGGTACTTCCCATTCCAGAATTTTCAGTGGAATTATCTTCATGTTTGGGATTGAGTTTTGATTCAAGTAGTGGTGACTATAAGATTCTAAAAATCGAGGGGAATGAGCTTGGTAATCACAAAGTGCCTAGTGAAATTTTCACATTGAAAAATGATTCTTGGTGAAAAATTGGTGAACATCCTCGTGTCACTGGCTATAAGGTGTCTGCTATGGATTCTTTGGCATTTATACGTGGGGCATTTCATTGGATTGGTTTTTATTCAAAAACTTATTTTGTGGTTTCATTTAATATTTCTCATGAAGTGTATGGAGAGATATCATTGCCAAATGAAATATGCTTGTTGAACACAGGTAATATTGGCATTTCTATATTGGATGGAATGCTTTGTGCTTATTCTAATACGTATGACCAGGGGATCATCCGTACTTTTAAGGTATGGGTAATGAGAGATTATAATCTCAAGGAATCTTGGAATGCAATATTATCTATAGAAGATCGTTATCTTCTTAGAGCCACGCCAAAATATAAGTTTGCAAATGGTGAAATATTATTCTTGTGCGCATATTTACGAGGTAGGGACATTAAATTTAGGACACAAAGAGGACCCTTTACATTATTGCCTCGAGGTAAATTTCATAATGGGTTCACTTACACAGAAAGCTTGATCTCTCCAAGATTACTTACTTAGTATTTATTCATGTATGATCGAGACACTTTTTCATTTTTCCATTATCATGTTACATTCTCTTATTTTTATAAGTTTATTTATCAATCACAATTTTCTTAGTTTCAAATTTTGTTTATCAAAGTTTTAATATTTTATGTTCTCTGAGAAACAACATGAGTCATTTCTTTTCTGAGAAATAATTAGTGATTACTATATATTGTTTATTACTTAGTTGTAGATTAGTGGAATAATTCCTAGTTGATTGACAATTAAATCTTGAGTCATTTTGGTACGTGTGGAATATTCAAGATTATATTATATATAATGTATTTGTCTGACGGTATAAATTTAATCTCAAAAAAAAGCATGGAACACTTTTTATGCCATCCTTATTGGAAATGTTATAGAAAAATATTTGATCTTGAAAATTATTGAAAAATTTTGAAAGCTTAAAACATATCTACGATATTGTCCTTAATGAGATATTCCCTCAAAATTCAATAAGTTTTTCTAAATATTAAATTAGGAGCACACAAATCAAGAAAGACTTTTAAGAACAAAACTCAACATTAATAGAATATGAGAGAAAAAACATTTCACTCACCTGCTATAACAAATAAATATAAAACGTATAAATATATTTTATATTGATAATGTATATAACTTAAATTCCATTAAAAACGTGCATGCATCACCACATAGAATATATGTTCTTCCAACTTGCCCTTTATATGTGGAACAAAATAGTAGTAGTAGGATCTTTTTTTTTCAAAGCATCTAAATAAAGCTCACAATCTTTTGAAAAGTTCTTTTCTTTATTCATTTATTTATAACTATAAATAGACTCACCATGCCCACCCCTATTTTCAAGCAACCTAGCCTATCTATATTTGAGCTTGTGAAATAAAAATCCTTTTATTTCTATAGCTCTTTTTTGGCTAGTTGCTTCATCTAATTTTTGTCAAAAAAAATAAATGGACAAGGTACAAAGAATGACTAGAGAACATGGAGTGGTGATTTTTAGCAGGAGTACATGTTGTTTGAGTTATGCAGTGAGTATATTATTTCAAGATCTTGGTGTAATTCCATATGTTTGTGAAATTGATCATGAGTCTGATGGAAAAGAAATGGAAAAGGCCCTAATAAGGATGGGTGTCAATAGTTCATTCATGTTTCCTGCTGTTTTTATTGGGGGGTTATTGGTTGGTTCTACTAATGAAGTCATGTCACTTCATCTTCAAGGCTCACTTATTAAACTTATCAAGCCTTACATATCTGTTTTAAAAAGTAATTAAGACCCCCCACGCGGGAGCTACTTGAATAGCAAGCGACACATGTCCTGGTTCTGGTTCTGGCTGATCTACCGATGTGCCTGTTTCAGTAGATTTTTCCCATGATTCCAAGAGGACACCCCCCACCTCACCGCACCCCTATTTCAAGAAAAGTTTGACATTAATATTAATTAGTACTAGTAGTACTACTAGGAACAATAAATAAATTGTTGAGTTGAAGAAGTTGTAGTATGAAAATGTTATGTAATTGTTGTGAAGATGTGTGTGCCCTAGTTCTAATTAAAGAATGTATTCTCATTTGTTTCTCAATTAATTGAAGTTACTATTAATACTTTAGTTAGTTTTATTTTTCTTCTTTGGAGGATCAACAACATGTGTGAATTCTTCACTTTATATATATTGTGTGGGAAACATGAAACAAAATATCGAGATTTAAATCGCTAAGAGATCTCATTCCTCAAAAATAAAATATTGTGTCAATAGACCAATACAACCAAATTATGTATGATTAATTAAAAATGTGTTTCCTCTAACAATTTCAATATTTAGATGTGATGGTTACATTATTCAGTATAGTATTAAAGTAGAGTAAGAGATATTCTGAGTTCAAATCTCACTGTCCGCGAAAATGAATGGCCATGGACAAACTTGGCCAAGTAGTCCACTAATGTATTCTCTTATCTACGGAGGATGATGTAGGGTGTATTCGGGGAGGAAAATATTTTTCGATTTTCTTATGTTTGTTTGGTCAAGAGTTTTAGAAAATATTTTCTTGAAAATAAGTTTGCTTTAAAAAGGAAAATGATTTTCGTAACAGAAGTACGGAAAAAATTTCTACAAGTGATATTATGTTTTGGTTGTGTCTTCCCCGCCCTCCAACAGACCTCATGTTCACCTCCAGTACTACTCTTGAACCCCCCATCCTCCACCTAACCCCCACCTTTCATAGTAATTATCTAGATTATATATAAATAATGTGGTACTATTTTTTTGCATACATATAAACACACACAAAAAGATTAATAAGATACCCACTTATTTTTCTAGAAAATATTTTCAATAAAAATATTTTTCTTCACACCAAACATATCCGTAATGTATAAGTTACAAGTTAATCTGAATCGAGTAACTTTGGCCAAATTTAATCTTCTTACTGTACACCCGGAGTTATGAATTACTTTCTTTCAAGATAAAATAGATATACGTGCTATTGGTGTAGAGGTACCTCATACATGCATCAATAACTTCGTCGAACTGAAAAGTTGACAACACAATCACACAAAAACTCAATATTTGTTTGTAAAAAAATATGCAAAAGATGTAATTTCAATGCAAAAAACAAAGGGTAATAAACCCTCATTATTTATAGCCTAAAATCTAGGTTCAAAAGGTGTAAACTCACCTGTTCAGAACAATTCGGTGTCTAGTGTATGTTGGAAGGAAGTATATGTTTGAAGATCAGTCAATCAATCACAACATTTGCTAAAATCAAACAAGCGACGACAACGGCAACGGGAGGAAAACTCTTCTCAATTCTTTAAGAGTTAGGAGAGAGATTTCTATATATAAGCACAAAAATTCTCCTCTTCGATCGTTACCAATAAGGAAAAAGATTTATATCTAAATAAACTCTAGCTTCAAATTTCCCTCCCTTTATTTTCTATTCACGTTACACCTTATCTTTAAATCTTAATTTTTAAATACTCAAAACCTAAAAAATTAGTCCACTAATCAAAATTTCAATTGGCATTAATTTTGAGAACTTATTCCAAAATTTGCACTACCATGTAGTATAGATACTCTTCATCACATATTGGAAAGAGTCAAAAATACTATACTCTTCATCATGATATATTACATTCTTGCTCCATTTGCTTAAAGTTGGGAAAGGAAAATAAAATGCTCCACTTTTTGGCAAGTTGCTCTCATAACTATACTGTCAAAGTAAATTGCTTTTTTCACAAACAAGGGGAATTTCATATTATATTATTTTTCACAAAGAATCAAAGCATCCAATTAAAGATTTTCGACGGAAAATAAAAAAGCAAAGTTTTAACACCATTAGAAATAGAAGTTTTTTTTACTGTGAATCAATGAAAAATGTGTTATAAAAAGTAATTTTTTTTTGCTTCATTCATGTTGAACCAATTAACTGAGAAAACGCACGGTGAAAAAACAGATTCACTAAATATTTTTTAATAGAAAAATAGTGATATTTTAGTAAGGTAAGGCGATGTGTTGTAGAGTAATTCAAAACCATTTAAACGATATGCCCATCCGTCCTAGCTAAAAGTTATGTTATTTTTTGTTTTCATCTATCTACTGAAGAATTAGGTTCTTCAACAAATAATCAAGAAGTAAATTCAAAATTAGGTTCTTCAACAAATGATTTTTTACGTAGAAAACTCCTTGCTCCGATGAGTAAAAAATTACTACATGCCTATAGGTTTTCTCTCAAATCTTCACTAAATGTTGAGCAAATTTGATAGTTACAAACCAAAGGAGCTTACTATTAGCACCTTTCACTCTTTCTAGTTGGAAATGTCCCTTTCAAGATTCTACCTCAATATTGGAAGTTTGTACAACTCAAGAATTAAACGCCTAATATGAATACTTTATGAATGTAAAAGGTTTACAATTGACAAAAAAGAATCAAATTAGACAACTAATTAAGAATTGTAGGTATAATCTTGATAGGACGAATAAGTTCTTTTTGACGTTGCCAATTGACTCTCTCTTGTGAAAACACACTGAATATATTCTCTCTTTATATGATATGATGGAGTTTCTTGTATTCTCTCTTCTTCCGCAACGTCAATGTTAAAGATATCGATCATCTCATCTTTCTTACTTGTAACAAGCTATCTTGATTCAAAATATATAATCACTCTCTTGTTTTTAATCTTCGATGTTTAGTATCTTGTTCTTGCAACATAATTGTTACTATATTTGTTTATCATCAAAACTTCATATGTAGCAAATCTCATGGATCAACAAATACAGCATAGCACATAATGCACTCAAGTGCAATTTTCCTCCTAAGAACCAGCTTTGATCAATATCGTTGTATATTACACACATATTTTCAAGGGTATCACAGATATACATGTTATACATGAGATATACAAATATACGCGAGACGTATATATATATAGGGATGGATGGAGGGGTTTAAAATTTAGACTAGAATCTCTTCAAATCAACCTCAAATGATCTCAAAATTTAGTATAAGCTTCACACAGGTGTTATCAACTAGTTTGAACACTAACTTTGTATTACGACAGTTTTAGGATTTCAATTTTTAGATATAGAGGTTCGAGCTCTATATATATGAGTTTATTCCAAATTTGGTGATTCAAGCACTAATGTATTAGGGTGGTGTTGATGTAGTGGTACCACTACATGGTTGTGGAATTGTGAAGAAGAAACTTACTATTTTTTCATTTGCCTAATAATGTGTGTGTGTGTGTATATGACATACTTGGGCCAAAATTGATAGTAACAATTTTGTTTGGCTCACATAAAGTGTAATTTTCCCTCAATTTTTTGAATTAATAAAAACTATCAGATATAATGAGTACAGATTGATATTATGTAGGCGTTTGGACGTAAGAATCGTGAAATTTGGAAGGGGGGTGATGGAGTTTAAAAATTGGAGTTATGTAATTGGATATATATATATATATATATATATATATATATATATATATATATATAT